>JAPVRG010272696.1:0-11835 GCA_029783565.1 Rhagoletis cerasi
AAATAAACGAAAGGGAAATAGCCAAAGAATACTAAAATATCTCTTCCCCATTTATATTTTCGCACTGTATTTATAGGGCATGATTGCATGTAGTAGGTTTGCCGAAGCGATATAGACATAGAAAGTTTCTCACACATAGTCACATAAAAAAAAAATAATAAAGTTATAAATTGTTCTTTTTTGACGTACTTGTCATACTTAACATTTTCCTGGCATTATCTAGTCCTTCCGGTCATCAGCCCGATTTCTAGCCAAGAGAAAATCATCCAACAAGAAAAAAATGCGCCAAAAAGTTAACTATTACATACTTTTCTACTAGCCAAGGATCTAGAAAATTGCGCTTAATATTTTTTAATGGTGGATATCAATTATTCTAAGCTATTTTTATACTCAAAACAGTTTGATTTCAAAAACATATGTACATACATATTTCCGACAATCGCTTTAAAGGCAAACATATTCACTAAAACAAAAATGTTCATTAGAACTCAAAATTTAATTTTTTTTAACCAAAATCTACATTTTCTTCTCACAGTTGCGTAGTCACTCGTTATTCTAATATAAATTCATACATATACAGATATACTAACAAATTAAATATTTCAATCAGAAGCAATTTTTCACTTTGAAAATTACTTTTTCTCACACATTTCAATAAGTCATTTGTATGTCAACATTTGCTTTGGCCACAACTATTATTAAATAAACACATATGCACTCAGTATATAACGCAAGCAAATAAATAAATTAATTAATAGGCACAAATTGAAAGATAAATTGACACATCATAAATTTACGAAAATCACTCATACGCACTGATGGCCGATAGAACAAGTCGTCGTATTGCTACATATGTACGCCAACTGCTCAATAACGCAAACATATTTGTCTTTAAAATATGTTTTCATTGAAATTTTTACGAACTTTATGTATATTAATTGTAGTTTAAGCATTTGGTATTTGAAAAATAAACATTTTCCGCAATAAATAACTTCCTTAGCAGCTGCCTGCTTTCGTACTTGTTACTATGATTGATGATGTGCTGAGTTGTTTTTATTAAAATAAATTGTGGTTTCAGTTTTCAATCAATAATGGTTAGCATATATTTGTGTAGTAGGAATTTTCTAGTCATTTTTTTAATGAAAAGTGCGGTGAATTTTTCGTTTCCAAAGCAAATCTGCTGCCATAATTTTTTAACAATGAATGTTTGTTGAGGTTGTAGGTTGTCTTGTAAAAAGTGAAATATTTAAGAGTTAACCATAACAGTAAAAGAAAAAATACTTGGACCTTTCCTTAAAGACTGGACAAAAGATTTTTGAATCAATAATGATAATGTCTTTTGAAACCATTGATAGCTTGGACTCAGAAGCGTTAAGGATGGAGGGTATAGTGCACTCTAGAAAGTGAGAGCTCATGAGTATGTCAAAGACAATGAAGTCCACCTATCATTTGGTTTTCGGTATCGCTGTGCTTTTTGAGAGAACCTTTAATACATGATTGGCCTCAGAGTTCTCTTCAGTATCATGACAGAAATCCTTCCACGAGTTATTTTGAAGGTTCTTTAGCCTTCCTTGTGGAAAGTAGTTCTTTTTGTTTGCATGAGAAGCCCGTTGCTGTTCTTCCACACCGCTTACCGGAAAAATCGCTCTTAGAAGGAGCCAATGCCAGATGGAAAGTCTTTCGTAAGACAATTGTAAGTTCTACCAATTATCTTTAAAGCTCCTTTCTGTCTTTCGAAAGACTAATTGAAAGATCTGCTAACGAGGAGGTCTTAGAGTTATTCTGTTTCCGTTTTAGCAATAAATATTCGAAAAATTAAATGAAATGAAAAAAATATATTTTTCTCTTTAACACAGTAAAAACTAAAAACTAAAAGAAAACTAGATAAAAAATTAAATTAAAAAGAATCAAAAATTAATAAAACGAGTTTCTAAATATCAAATTAAATCTAAAAATTAAAAGAAATTTAAATTAAAATAAGAAAATAATTAAGTAAACAAAATTAAGTAAGTTTAATAATTAAATGAAATTAAAAAAAAAAAATTTTAAACAAAGTCTAAAAATTTAAGGAAAGTTATATTAAAAAAATAAAACAAGTTTCTTCAAAATAAATGTAAATACAAAAAAAATTGTTTCTTTTTAAAACAATTAAGTAATTCACAAGTTGTTTTATTTGTCCTATATGCTTGAGCTTTACAACAGACGTAAAAAAGTTGTTTCTGTTTTGTGAAGAAAGAAAAATTTTTTATTCATAAAACAGCAAGAAATTTTTGACGGCTGATGTAAAACTTTAGCATATAGGACAAATAAAACAACTTGTGGACTACAAATTAAAATAAAATTACTTTAAAAAAGAAAATTAATTTCAAAAAAAGAAATAACAAAGTGTCTAAAAATCAAATGAAAATACGAAAAAAAATTTCTTTTTAAAACGATTAAATCTAAAATTTTTAAGATAAAGAAAATAAAAAGAGAGAAAAATAAATTAATTAAAAAAATAAAAAAATAAATAAACTAAAGAAAAAAAGTTCCGCAGCACGACGGTTGAACATACGTAAATGGGGCTTGAATTAGTGCCGTCAGCTATGTGTTTCGTCATTTCCAAAATTTCAAACCTAAATAACTTTGTTTAAAATTGAGAAAACTGGCCTCACTGTTTTCTGACTTTTATATAAAATAACAGTAGAATCCTATAAAATTTGACTTTTGACGCAGATGATAACTTAAAAAAAGAATATGAGCCCCCGAACGAACTGCAAAAAGAGGTACAAAAAATTGTTTAAGTCGAATTGGTATTGCATTTAAAAAAAAAGCTAAAAGTGATAGAATAGTTCTATTTCTACCAAAACATCTTCAATTTTTCCTCTTTCTTACGGTATGCAACAATCACAATCTATTTTGAAACAATCAGAGTTAGAATAGCAATAACGTATTAAAATAGCAAAAGCCTTTTAAACTATCTTGCCTACTGTCTTTCAATTGTTTTACAAAAGACCTTCAACTATCTTAGCCAGAATTTCCCAGTAAATATCCTAGATTTTCTTCTTCACCTTATATAGAATTGATAGGGCTAGATATTCCCTGACGACTTAGTTGAATGTAATGGTAGCCCTGGAGGATGTGATCCTCATTAGATTACACGGTGTTACAGCCATTTCGAACTTTTAATATGACATAGTGGACACCGTAGATCTGGTCGAGTACAACAAAAACCATGTTTCAAATTTTCCATACACACTCAAAATCTTGACTTACGGTTAAAAAACCGAAATTTCATACCTTTTCGCACTTAAATGTTAATCCTCAGCCATTGTTCAATGCTTGAAATGTTTTATGAAAGTTTGCGGGCGTGGCAACTCCATTTTTATATGGTAACCTCACCACTTTCATCCCAAACTGCTGGACTAAGTTTTAGGGAGATATTTCAACTTTTACAATTTTTTCCACAAAATATGATCAAATTTCCCATAGTGCAGCGTTCGATAATTTGACAAATTTGTTATAAATAGATACTATCGTATCGCAACTGAACACATATGCTAGCACATCACACGAATAGTCGTGTGATTAGAAGCGTAACACCACAGAGGAATGCGCCTTTCATAGAACAGAGTATGTATGTGTAGAAGCTCTTACGTAACCTAATAAAATTAGCGCACAATTTAATTAAAACTATTAAAAATGCAAATTATTATGGAATTTCGCCAGCTTTTCGTTTAATTCCTAATTTCCTGCGTTCTTGTTTCTTGCCGAATTTTTGCGCTACCCTTGCCAGCATAGTCACACTTCCTAAATATTAGCCTCTACTTTGCAGTTATATCTCAAGCGAATACTTTTTATACCGCCCCTCAACGCCAACCACTTACTTGCCCACTTACCTACCTTCCTGTTGACTATTCGTTTTTCTTGCCATCCACCCAAGTTGTTAACAATTTTTGATTTTCTTTATTTGCTTTGCTTTTCACAACTTTTTATCGCCTTGTACTTTTTAATGAATATTCTTTAATTTGCCTGTGAAGTGTGCAACGACCCGTTGCTGTTTTTTTCTCACTTCAAAGTTAAACTTAACAAGCATGGAATAATTTACGCGGACATTGCAGGCAGGCTTAGCTAACTTATGTAGTGGAGGAAGTGTATGTTACGAACAAGGAAATAAAAAATCAACTAAAAAGTTTAATTTAGTTAAAAGAAGAAAAAAAAATTTGCGGAAGGAAATTATAGAAAATTTTGCTCTTTAAAGGAAGGCATAATAGCTTTGCTGTTGTACGTCTCGCCTTAATGGCTTCTGAGTAGAACGTGGAGAAAAAAGTGTGTGGGCTTTGACATTAGCTGTGGCACAAAGCAGCTGTTTATGTAAGTCGTTTTTGCATATGCTGGTTAAATAAACTTTTAAAAGCAATTTACATATTCAAATAATTGACTCTGCAAGTGAAAGGTTATATTAAATGAGTGATGGCAGATAAAGCATTTTTGGATGGGCAAGTGGGCTTTTTGTTAATTATCCACTAATTCAAAGTTAATGCAAAAAAAGCATAGGAGTGAGTGTGTACATACAATCCTAGCACAGAAAATGTAGGGTAAGTCTGCCTTTACTTTCAACGGGCACGAAAAAAACCCCCGGCTGGCAACACTACAATGGCACACAGGTGACTCAAACACACCGAAAAGAAATAGGACCAGGGATCTCAGACCCCAGAGTCGGGTTGTTGGTTCCGATGGGAAAGTATCCAAACATATTCAGGTGTAAGTCAAAAGTCTTTGCAAAGAGCTAAACATTCGGAGAGATTATCGTAATGAGAGAATCTTATTTCTACATAAGTGATAGCTCCCAAGGCTCTTTTATCTTTCTAGATTTAATCAAGTCTAGTTCTGGAGAAACTCACTTACCAGGTACAATGATATCCTGCTTTTGCGGATACCAGGTCATAAGGAAATTGAAGGAAATGGGCTAGCTAGCATACGAGTACATACAAACCAAGAAGCTGTAAACCAATGGGTCTGGCGTCTTTTATAGCGGTGACTCCAAATACAATTAGAGCAGAATTCAGCATAGATTCGAGGGCAATGAGAAAAAATACATTCGAAGCGATTGAGGACTGCAAAGTGTTTACTGGACAGTGGATACAGTATTAAGAGATACAAGCTCTCCGTAGAGAGAAATTTAGAATGCCAACATGTATTCTCACAGGAAATTCAAGGCTGATAAGGCTTCTGCATAAAAGAGGTTAGCATAAGATAGAATGTCATCCCTCCTAATTACGTGTGATATCGGTTTTAGGAAACGCGATCGAACGGAGTCTAGGCTCAATGTGTCCACAGTAATAGAACAACTATTTTAGGTGTTAATTGATTTTTCCGACAAGGTGAGAAGATTATTTACATTGGAACGAGTTTCCGCCATCTCTTGTCAAGTCTGGTTTGGAGACAAACCGGTTTTGGCATAGTGCCATCTTCCGTCGAAAAAATCAGCTATCAGTGATAAAATAGCATTGTCTCTTTACTTTTGAAGCAGATAATTATCAAGAAGAAGAAGAATCAGACAATTTGAGGATTATCTTTTCTCTTTTGTATTTTGATATTTTTTATTTGTCAATCCGAATGATGCGAATTTCGCTTCGGTTCTGTTTTACTGGGCGAAATGTTGCAGCGAGTGTCACCGGACGGCATCGCTCCGTCCGACGAAATTCTCTCAGCGAATTGGTTCCGTTTATACTTTTACTTTAGGTACAATGATAAACGTGTCTCAGTCGAGTGTACCTCCGATACTTAAGGAAACAGACTGCATAATATGTATGTACGTAAAAGGTAGCGCGCACACCAAATCAGTGTGTTCAGGGAAGGCCAAGCTGCCCATAAGGCCACTTGTATCTCTTTTCTTGTACCTATTCAAAATTGGAAAAATTTAATAGTTTTGAATTCATGTGGGTTCAGGCACATTGTTATGTTAAAGGTACCAAACTGGCTGAGGAACTTGCGAACTGAGAGCTTCAAATTGGAATGAAGTCAATAACAGGGCCAATAAGTTATAGCGTGGATAAGACTCATGAGAAACGTTGGTGAAATACTGGCGCAAGAAAAATAGCCAAATGATTCCTGAAAAGACCAACGTTGGCAGCCATATTAGTTCTGATTAGCAGACACAGTCCATGCACTTTTGGTGTATTTAGAATAGGCTTGCGATATATTCCCCTGACAAACTGTACCGATTCATCAAACAATTTCAAAACCTTGTAGAGGAGTAAAGATTTACCGTGCAACCTTCTCATTCTTTTTCAAGTGCTTGAGTGCTTCGCTTGCCATCCAAATCAATTCTTTTAATTGATCAGATTAACTACGGGTGTGGATATTTGCGCGATACTTCGGGAGCTTATACACACAAACATATGTATGCACATTAGACCGTATCGAAAAAAAAATTCGCCGTACACCCCCTCATATGAAGTATTTTTGAAAAGCATTTAAAAAAATTATAAATTTAATATTTTTTCGGACAACCCTAGTAGTAGACCAATTATATTTTTCTTCATATCTTCGGCTCTTGTTGAAAATTGACTATCCGGCTATTCGATTAGTCGACTAGTCGATTAGCAACTTTTTTGGAAGTTGAAAGTCGAGCAACAAGTAGTCTGAAAATCGACTAACCGAAATAATTCGAATAGTGACAACTGCTCACAAAAAAAAAAATTTTATTTTAAAACAAATTAAAATTTTGCCTTCAAAATGAGTTCTCGTAAGCGCAAACTTCATTATATTTGAAATCGATGTGTCAATAAGCACAAGTCTTCATTACGTTCATACATATGAATATACATAATATATTTGTCGATAAAAAACAACTAGTCGAAAATCGTATACGAACGGTTAGTCGACTAGTTTTTTGTGAGCGGTTAGTTGAAAAAGTTGAAAAGAAACGGTTAGTCGATTAGGTGAAGTCGACTATTTTTTTAAACAAATTTTGCTAATCGATTAACCGATTAGTCGACTAGTCGATTAACAAGAGCTCTAGTATGCAGTTACATTGCATGCCGCCCTGCAAACCATGCTTTCAGAGTATTCTGAATAATAGAGATATATTAAAAATTCGTAAAAAGTAATATTTTCCTTTCCGATTTTTTGCCGAATTTTCTAAGAGAAATGAACTGTGCACACTGCGACTTCCTTTAAGAAATTTCGGGGGAAAATCGCAGCGAAATGAAGAATTTTTTCAGAATTCTTTCAGAATTTCTTACAATCTTGTTTAAGAAATCGTACAGAAATTTCTTTTCGAGTTCGTGTCAAACCGATGCATGTGGGGGTTTTTTAAAGATTCGTAAAAAATCGGAACAAACTTCCGATACTCTTAAAAATTTTGATTTGCAGGGTGCTTATCAGCTCACTGATCCGCTGAGCGCGTAGCTCAACTAAAAGCTCTCTGTATGCGCGGGGCCTCATATTAATTAACGTTAATATTTATTTTAAGCTTCTTATTGGATTATGGTCATTTATTTTTCATAGAAATTTAAACGCATTAAATAATCGTTAGAATAAATAAATTTATATAAAATTATTTGAAAATGTTCTTTGGCTGATTTTCATACTTAATCCGCTAGCATATTCTCAGTGTTATCAACTCCAACCACCAACATAAATACGTAAATATGCACTCCATTTAATCTCAATTTTCGTTAAGCCATATTCGCCATAGCTGCTGAGGAAAGTTGCGGGCGAAAACGAAGAAGAAGAAGAATACGCTGATTTGAAACTGCTGAAGAAGCAATTGACTGTTTCGCGCAAAATTGCCTTTGCAAAGTTAATAAAATCTAACCAAAATTCAACAGATATGCTAGGTAATCTGCTCAAGCAGAGCAAGCAACTGCTATTATATAAGAATGTGTACATACATATGTACGTGGAAAATTATCTCCAGTCGCGCATGTAAAGGTGAACACACACGTTTTAATGGAGCGTTGCACCGAAAATGTGTTAAGCAAGTTTTATTCGCTTATTGTTTGTTTGCAGTTTGGCACTTAAGTTGAAAGGCAAGAACTTGAGAAGCAACTTAACAAAGAGCGCATATTTGTTTTGGTGCAGATGTGTGAGTGAGCGGCAATTGAGTTTACTTAGGTAAAACGCATTTTAAGTAAGCACAGGTACGCTCGTAAGCCAACTTATGCATAAGAACGTATGTTTGTATGCAGCCTCATATGTGATAATTGCATTAACAAGCATTTGGGTGTGTGTGTGTGTACGGTTAAGTTTTTGGCATGCCTTGTCTTCGTATGTAAGCCAGCGAACGCTAAATCTTCGCTCCATTTAGCGCTTTAGCTGCAAATTCTTAACTGTGCAGATTGCTAGCAACTTAGCATACAAGAAGGAAAAACTAGGACAAGGTGCATGTGACTATGTGAGGCTGGCGCAGATTGCTGACTTTGCTTGAAGCAGTTAAGTTCGTCGGCGGGTGCTTGCTTGCCTGTGTTTGCTGAGATAAATTTGTTTGCTACTCATGAGAATGTGTGGAGCTATTACCTATGCATGCGGATATGTATTCACAGGTACATAGTTTACATTATGTGCATTAGGGTGGTAAAAAAAAAAAAAAAAATTATAGGAAAATCAACTTTTTGGAATTTTCTTGCTGCCACCCCCAGAATTATAGAAAATGGAAAACATGGATATCGCCGGGGCTTTGGGGGTTTCCACATATTTTACATGGGAAAAATACATTTTTTCTTAGAATTTGCTATAAAATCTTTAAAAATATTTATTTTTTATGATGTCGTTACGAACACATAAAATAAGTCATTTTTTTAAATAAGAGATGAGATTATAGGTTATGAAAGAGTGATTAGTAACATTTTAAAGTTAAAACTATGTATCATAACTTTATTGCTTGCAGATTTCTGAAAGGTAATGCTTTCATTCGATCAAAAAATATTTATTTTTCACGATTTAATAGCAATCCTACGAAAAAGTTTATTTTCTACATACAAAATGTATGGAAAGCCCCAGCGGGACGATTAAATATTAACCGATTTAAAAAAAAAATACGAGTCTCCCTATTTTCGATATTCTTCAGTACTGGGTGGTGGCTGGGAAAATTTTTTTTTACCACCTTAATGTACGTACATACACGCATGCATAACCACATGTCAGTCTCCCCATTGCATATGCAGCAGAAAATACAAACGTATTCCAAAGTTATTGAAATTAATGAGTACTTATACACAAAACATTCACTGAAGTCCACAAAACTACACAGGCACTACATAAGCATATACTGACAGGAGATTATGAAAATTGGAAAGAAAGGAAATGTAGAAAAATATTCGAGCACACAAACTAACACCAAGTTAATTTTAATGGCTACAAGCGGGTGTCTGTTTTGGAGTAAACGGCGCGCTACATAAAAGTGTACTCAACAAAAACTACTCGAGTCTTGATTTGGTGCTGGGTATAAGAACCGTTACTTAAAACAAAATTCCACCGAAAAGTACGAAATTAGCTCGGATAGGACTTTCTTCTTTTTTCATGATGCACGCGGCGAACGTCCAAAGCAATGTCCGTACCTTCAAGGGGAAGATGTGTCTGCTCAGTTGGCTGATGCACTCGGAAAGACCAACGCTGACATCACCACCATGCCCCCCTCAGGGGGGTTCGTGGGCTTCGGGATTTATCCTGGGGCCCATTGAACTACGGGTGTGACAATCCCGAGGTTCCCTAGTCAACGGTTGCCAGTCCGGAGTGGTGTTTGCTCAACTGGTAGAAGTTTCGGCTTCACAGTCAGACCAGAGTACTTAATCTGGTACCACGGGGGAACAGGGGCCCCCATAGCATCCTATATTTGCTATGGCCTGTTCCTTTTGGGTACGGCCCTTCGGGGAGTATCGTGGTGGCTGTGGTTTAAACCCAAATGCGGGTAGGGTTGCTTGCTTCTCAATGTGGAGTTGTATAGCAACCGGGTGCCAGACCCATAGTACGGCAGAGGTTTAGGTAGGCCTCGAGCCCGAGCCAAGGTGGTAAAGTGTGTACACCCACATGGCCAATTGATAGCGAAGTGCTTGCATTTTGAGCCCACAAAATGCTTGCATTAGCGGCGCTGATCATCGCATTGAGTTGATCCGTGTGCTTTTGAGCACCGTGGGGTTAGGCTTTTCATAAGCAGGTACTCACGTTAAAAATCAGACTTGAAAATCACCACCATGCCATATATGCGATGAAAAGAGAGAAACTGCAGAGAAGAATTATGCGTACAAAGATCTCTCCTACGAGCGCTGGACATTTATGGAATTCAAAAGTGGGCCGAAACTAGACCGGTAAATATCAAGATTTTTATTTGTAGATTATTGCAAAATTGTTATTTTTGATTTTTCAGATTTTTCGATAAGAAAATAATTGTTTTTTGGATATTTATTTATTTCGATCATTTTCAACTGTTATATCGGAGTATGCTTTTTTTATGGCCGATTTACGTCTTTTATGATATAAAAAATTAAATATGAAAATAACTGTTATAATATAATCGAAAAAATAAAAATCAAAAATTACTTTTCTTTTTTGATCGAGTCGCCGTTATAACGGTTGAAAATCTTCGAAATAAATAAAAATCCCAAAAAAAAATAATTTTTTATCGATAAAACTAAAATAACAAAATATCGTTTTTATTTGAATATTTAGAACATTTTTGGGTACGAAATTTTGTAGCACATAAAATGTTGATCCAATAAAGTGCAAATTCCAAGTGGCTTGAAAATTGCGTTGCGAGTGCAATTTACAAAAACTGTCGTTGGTTTTTGATATTTTGTTGCGAATGGTCTTGCGCATTTTATTTCATAAGAAATTCGTGTTTACGTGGAAAAAGTGCAAAAATCTATTAGATTAAAATCAACGCGATTTTATAGCCACTTAAAACTTGCACTTTATTAAAATTTTATGCGCTATGAAAGTTCATGCCCAAAAATCTTTTAAAAATTCGCATTAAAAAGCTCGAAATTTCTATGAAAATTTAGCAATTTTTTCTAAGTTCTATATAAAGTTCGAGACTTAGATTTACGTGGTTTTGGTTAAAAAAAACAACAAAATTTTTACTTTGAAAAACGTTTTGAATATTAAAATAAAATCAACATGTGTACACTGACATAGTGCAGCGAATTAAAAAGCAGCTGCTCTGCTCTTGTCGTTTAGTTCGAATGGTCGGACAAATTTTAATTGCTTTCTTTTATTTTTATTTATGACTCGATTTCAAACTGTGGTATATCGACGAAAAGATATTTTTAATTGCTAAACATTCTTTTAAGATCCTTTCGAACTAGAGTATCTCCTTAGAGCCATTTTCACACTGGTGAGTTAACTCACATTTGGCAGTTAACTGTCGGTGTTCAGTAAAAAAAATTAAGGTTAACTGTCGAATGTGAGTTAACTTGCCACTGTGAAAACGGACCATAATCTACTAAATGCCGACAACTTTATTTCTTCCCCAACTTTATTCTTAATAAAAACAAACACTTTAGATTGCAAGGCATTCTTTTTCCTTGGAACCGTAACAAAAGACTTGAAAGGTCTACTTCGACCAAACCAAAAATTTTTTTATTAATAAATAGCCTCTAAATATTTTTTTCGCTCATACGCCATGACATCCGAGTAACTTAGGCTGGGAAGCAAGAACTTAATTAGGTGCATGGTTTTTGGTGTTGAGTTTTGTAATAACGCACACAAGTTTAATATCAAAAGTCCCCACCGATGCCAAATCTGCTTGTTTACGATGCTTACTTGCCAACCAAAGTCACTCGAATGCCAGGGCGTATGAGTGACAGCAAAGTCTAATATCAACATCTACCTGCATATGTATGCACATATATG
>JAPVRG010272701.1:10406-21072 GCA_029783565.1 Rhagoletis cerasi
TTTTTGCACACTGAACAGCGCCCAACCATTTTAATTAAATATTAGAAAATACGTTTTTTACATAAAGTTTATTTCTATGGGAGTATGATCCGCTACTGAGTTTTTGACAAAAATAATTGTCATTTAGAGTACATTCGCTATCGGATCTTTCTTTCTTTTTACAATATATCGGCACTCTGATGTTGGGGAATGTACTTTGTGTGTACTGGCAATATAGAAGTATTACATATATGTATGTACCGAAATAATTTCGAAAAGTTCACAACTCTATAAAAAATAATTCGTTTTTTTTCATTGTCTAAATACTTAAATTTTTTTGACAAGTGCCCTTTTCGAAATTTGCTTATTCAATTCGGATAAGCGCTATATACACAAACCTCTTGTTTGCTAGCTCTCTTCCAGCTTGTATCCGACCTCCTTCATTATTGTGTTGATTTTTAATTTCATATCTGCATCGTCATCCACTTTCATGAATTACAACAAGGACGTTGCTATTAACAAGCAGTGTTGCCAGGTTGACAAACTGGTCGTCATTTGGACGATTTTCAACTTCGATAAACAATTGACGATTTTTTCTCTGTGTGCAATTTTGGCTGGTCCTAAACTTTGAGACCAGTTTACACAAGCAACTGAAAAGTGCCTCTAAGATTCTACTTTTTTAAAACTTGTTAAGAATTCAACTTTCCTGATAATAACACTGGGGAATAAAATGAAAATAAGTTTTACTAGCGGACCCGCCGACCTTCGTCTCGCCCAAAATTAATTTTTTTTATTGAAACATTTTGTCCAACATTTTCAGCAACAATTGACGCTAACGACTTTCAGTGGAACGTTGCACTGCTAAATGTTTTGTGGTCGTCAGAAGGCATGCCTTCCAATGATATCTTAATTAACCTAACTAAAGCATCGTGTCCGTGACGAAAGTTCATGCAAATTTCCAATCATCTGGCGTTTCATAGCGCGATTAATCGATTTTTCCAGAATTTTTTTCCGGCAAACTTTTATTTTCAATTTTTTCGCCATAAAAATTTTCCTTGGGCAGAGACAAAAACAAAACAATGATAGCTTACGTAGAATGATCGGTTCTAGAGTCCTGTCTACGCCCTGTTTTATGTATAAGGAGATTTAAATTTTTAGATAGTTGGCAACCCTCTTCAAAATTATTTCAAAATATTAGTGCATTTAAATACCTTTCGATCGCTAAACGCTTTGCAATATTTTACTTAAGAGATATATTTGATTCACAAAAATTATAGACAGATGGCAACCCTATTAAAAAGTTTGTATTTTTTGCCTGAAGCGGTGAAGCTGGCCTTCAAAATTGTGTTTCACTCAATAAATTTGATGGAGTATTATGGAAGATATAGAGCTATGTTGATCGGATATAGTGCTTTTAGCTCTTATAAAAACACTTTTTTTTTAAACTATCAAATTTTAACAATGCGACAATTTTTCGCACGTACGTGAATTTCCCCTCCTCAAAATGATCTCAATATTTGAATTTGGTAAAATATTAAGGGAGATATCATTCGGTAACAGTAAAATGCCTTTGAGAAAAAAGTATATAGATGATACACGCTTCCCAAAGTTAGTTTTTACTTTTTCAGAATATTATTGGGCCTTTAACCACGCAAAAATCTTTAACCAAAACTAAAATATTTCTATATGCTCTAAACATATGTTTGATACAAGTAATATGAATTTTAATAATTCGTAAAATGGTTAACAATATTTTTTATTATTTTCGTATAACAATCAGCGGCCAAAATAAAAAAAAATCGGAACACTTTATTTTAATATTTTGCGCGTAGAAAATTTTTCAATACAAATAACGATTTTCGCGAGCCAATTTAACGATTTCTCACTTCAACGACCTGGCAACACTGTTAGTTAACAAGTTCAATATAGGCGCCATTACCGTCTTTATTTACACAATTCGTCTTCGCTTTTTAATTTTTTGTCTGTTTTTTCTTTAATTACAAATTTTTTTGTTGTACCTACTGCTTCAACCACTTTGCTACTGTTGACTATATACCTACTCGTATTTTCATTTGAGTGCTTAAAATATGACTTCACCACATTTTCGTTACATCATTTTCGATTCGCATTTCTTCTGTATTTTCGGTGTATTTTAACCACTTAATAATTGCTTTTTTCATCATCTTGCCACCTATATTTCTTTTAATTGTACGCAATGAAAATTATGATGACTATTAATAGAAAAAAATTACTTTTATTTCTTATTTTGTTTTAATATTTTTTAAAATGACATTACCCCTACTTCAATTTGCATTACATGCGAGTATTTCCTTTTAACAGCTTTTCCGTATCCCAATCTACATACATACATACCTATATATTACAAAAAAGCAAACCTCACACTTCACCTGCTAAAAAATACACTCTTCTTTCTCGGTCGCTTTGTCAGCTGCAAAAATAACTAACTTTTCCATATCCACGCGTAAAAGTATATATTTTCCTCATCGCCAGCACCTGAAATATTTATGAAATGTTTTATTTATTATTTGTCTACATAATAAATTACATAAATAATTTTCTGTTTTTTGTCTGTCTTTCCATGAAGTTGTCTTTCCAACTCCTCTATATTCGAGCCTCAAGTGATTTCTACTCCTATTGTTTGCCATTGGTTTTCTCTCTACTCCGCCTCTGCGCCGATTCCCTTGTGTCTATTTCAGCTTAATCGTATTTGAGACTTTGTAAAACAGGCAGAAAACCAGAAAACTACAGTGCAATGTCAACGTGCCTGGAAATTTTGATGAGCAAATTCATTTATTTTACTTACCACTTACCTCTCTGTGTGCGCTTCATTTGATTTCGCTGCAAGCAGTCTGCTATTTTATTACTTTTATATTCTTCATTTGCATTGAATTGTGTATTAATCATGTTTATGATTTTTCTTGTGTCAATCGATAATGATATTAATAAATTGTGTTGGGTGTTTCTGTGGCCATCAGAAGAAAGAGAGAATAAGCCAGAAATTGTGTAGCTGTGGTGGGTATACAAATTTTACAACCCATTAAAAATGCGGCTATACTTCTGGGAAATTTATTTAAGGAAATTGTTTTTTTTTTCTTTTCAACAAAGTTTAGTGCCGATGGGCTCCTTCCTATAAATTTAAGCAGAAAGAAATTTTTTAGTAGTTAATCAAGTTGCGTCTTTATCGATATAAATATGATTTCCTCTAGCGATTAATCGCTAACTGTAATTATTAATACTGTTTAGTTGTCAATTTCGATTATACAATTATCAAAATATTAATCGATAAAAATACTTACGATCATCGATATCATCCCCATTTGACACGATTATGATTTTCATTGCATCGAACAAAATTATTGAAATCCAAAATATCGAAATGTTTGAATAAATAATTATTGATTTTATTATTTATCGATAGCATGGTATACAAATTTCTCCATATTGGTATCAACACAAAATATATTGATTTTGTCATCATTATCGATTGTAGCCTGCAGGTTTTTCCAAAAAAAAAATTATCGGAATATTTACCAAATAATTGTATTGATATTTGCATATATAATTACATATTGATATTCTATATTGTTATCGAAATATTTATCGATATCTACATTTTCGTCACTATGGTTATATTAATTCCAAATCGTTATCTATCGATAGCTATTTTACCTTAGCGTTTGCATTCGCATTATTTACCCTACTCCTACTGGTTTTATAAATTTTTTCTTTAAAAAGCAGGGACCGTAACGGTTATGATCTTTATAATAAAAATCATAATTTAACCTTTAAAATTTGATTTATATTTTTTCGATCAAATTTAATCCTTATACATCGATTTTTTCGATCAAAACATAATCGTTAGTTTTGGTTTTTATTTTTTCGATCAAAAAATAATCGTTATTTTATCATTTTTATTTTTTCAATCAAAAAATAATCGTAATTTTTAATTTTTATTTTTTCGATCAGAAAAGATTTAAAGCGGTCATGAAAAAGCAGTCTGCGTTATAACGGTGAAAAAGATCGAAAAAATAAAAATCAAAAATAACGATTATGTTTGGATCGAAAAAATAAAAATCAAAAATAACGATTATGTTTGGATCGAAAAAATAAATATCATAAAATAACGATCATTTTTTGATCGAAAAATAAAAATTATGATTTTTAACGATTATTTTCGGCCCCTGATAGAAAGTGAATCATTTTCGTTATTCTACATGCTAGTGATTTATGGCGTTATCAAAACCCTGTCGACTTCTCACTTTCTACCCAAAATACATACTTTTGCTTACGAAAAAAACTAAATCAGCATATTTGCAAGTTTCAACAACTTTATTTTTTTTTATTACCATACTGCATTTGCTGCTTGCACCCTAATATGGCCACTGTCTGATCACATGTCAACAGTGGTTAGACTGTAATAAATGTGCATGTACTCTACAATATTTACTTGTAAAGCAAGGCAATGCATTTCCGAAATGTGTAAGGACATGATGTCATTTAACACATTTGCCCTCGAAACAATGCATAGAGTGAAAAAGAAAGGAAGAAAGGAAGGAGCGCAATAGGATAAGGACATTCGAATTCAATCTTCATGTAACACCATAAAAAAATTTGCACCAACTGACAAATTTACTGCACTCCAGCTTGCGCACAACCATGCATACATAACTCAAGTTGTTAGATATCTCTTCGCTACTTGAGGCGAACCCCTTTGGTGGCAAAGTGCAATATTTGTGGTCTTGCAGCGAGTCAACCAACAAAATAAAGTTTACACAAAACTCAAGTTGTACAGCAATTTGTATTGGCCAAAACTGAAGAGGAAGACGGACGATGAGGAGTAGGAGGAGTAGAATGCGTTGTCAAGCGACACATCGAAAATTTCACACAATATTTGTTTATGCAACGAGAGCTGCTGCTGGTTTTGTGGTTCAAGGAGAGGAGCGTACTACACAACTTACAGACATACATACCGGCTGTCAAGCAATTGTTAAATGAGGTTAAGTTTGCCATGCCATTGCAGCTATAATTAAATAAACTATGCAAAATTGATTTGATAAATGACAGTTGCAAGATTTTTAATTAAATAATAGTTGCATGTAAAGAACAGGCAAGTGGTGCACTGAGAATAACAAGTTTGTGCACAAATATTTCGTAGTGCTTGTAGAATTTTAATGTGACGTTCAAAGTACGCAAATAGCCAAAGTTCAACAATGGTACGAAAAGTTTTGGGTTAGTCTTGAAAATGTTGTGGAGTAAAAACTATTCTTGTTTTTCGTAAATGTACATATGTATGCTCGAAAGTGAAACTTAGAGCCTTATTACGTATCACGAAGAATGCTTCAAAAATTAGTTCGGCGGCATCATTCTAGCCGGTTTAAGCGTAACCGAGATTATTGTAACGTAATCGATAAAAAGCAAGACGAAGACGAAGGATAGAATAATAAAATCGCAATCAGAGACGTTGTCGTCTGCAGACGAATCGTTCGTGTTGCCTATCGTTCGTGATACATAATAAGGCCGATAGGCGATAAAAATGAATGAAATGAAAATATATGCACCCTCAGATCTACTTGTTCTTCTTTATCGTAGAAAAGAGATGCACTTGAAAAGTAGAGGGAAAGTTCGGGGAAAATTGAGGAATTTCTATCTGATTTATCTTTGACCGAATTTGCGTCATCCCACCCAACACCAACGAATTGCTATCAGTTATCAATCCTGGTTAACGAGCTGTTAGGAACCTTTGGACGCATTCATTAGCTTATCAAAACTTGCCACAGTGTCCTTTGTAGACGCCGGCAGATAACCTTAATGCAGATTTGTTTAACTAAAAAAGGCCGACAGTCCTTACCATGTTCGATCTCCCGTGAGGGGGGCATATCGTCTAGTTCTCCGTAAATTTTTCTCAGTAGATCACGAATTAGTGGGTATACAGAGATATATATCTCGTCAGCTGTTCCATTATCTTTATTATTACTATGTTCGGAGTCAGTATATGGTGATACAGGGATACCAGCAACGCCCTGAGCTTCCGAACAATTCTCAACTTCAGTATTTCTTAATAGACTAGCAGCTTTTTCAATGGCATAAATCTTGGAAGACAATGTATCTAGTTGTCACTTAATATCACAGGTCGAATCATCGGATTAGATTCCTGCGAATGGCATCCGTCGCATACCGGAATTCTGTTCACAGCATCCGATAAATTGAAGCATTTGAATCGTTATCCCATCTAGAACTGGAAAAGGCATTGTAAAAGTGGACTTTGTTGCACTGGTATCAAACTTTTAGTGACTAATCCATGGTTGACCCTTTATGAGATCACCAAGTTTTCAGGGCGACCGAAATCTGTTTTGCTTTTTTTTTTGAAGTGAAACTTCTTAATCGAGTTCGGAGATATTTGCATTAAATATCTAACGCCACGGTTGTCAATGTCAGCAGATCTATATTGTTTGTTCGATTTCAAAAATTAAGATGTCAAATTAAAGGCCTGTATGTAGATGTGCAATATGGTTTTAGTTTGGAAAGGGTTGCCACCTGTTAAAAAATTTAATTCAAAGATAAATGAGTTATTACTTATGGATAGCAATCTAAATGGTTTTGAAAAATCTTTATATTTTAACTACATGTTCGAGGGTTGCCACTTGTTTAGAATGTCAAATTGAACTTAAGTCATCAATTCATAAAAAATAATAAAATATGTACATATGTATCACAATGCCAAACGAAAGAGGTTTAATAAGGTTTTAGTTTGAAAATACGTTTGAAGAGGGTTGCCACCTTTTTTAAAAGCCGAATCTAGTTAAATTATTTAGAAGCTATGCACATAAAATATAAAAAAATGTGAGTTTCAAACGAAAGAGTTTTAAGAAATCAACTCACTTCAACACAACTCAACTCAATTCACCCCAACTCAGCTTAACTTACCTCACCGCATCTCATCTCAACCAACCTCACCTTAACTTCTTCTTCTTGTTCGGCGCAGTAACCGCCTAAGCGATTTATGCCGAGTCTAACAAAGCACGCCAGCTGTTTCGCTTCTGTGCCAACTGACGCCAATTGGAAATGCCAAGTGAAGCCAAGTCACCTTAACGTACCTCACCTTAACTCACCCCACCGCACTTCAACTCACCTTTCCTCAAGTCCCCTTAACTGACCTTAACTCACCTAAACTCAACTGAACTCACCTCACCCCACTTCACCTCATCTCATTTTACCTCACCTTAGCTCACCTCATAAGATAAGTATAAAAATAAATGTAAAGGTAAAAGTGAATTTTAGACTAAGATAAGTTTTCAGATAATATATAAGTAAACTAAGCAGTTTATTATAAAAAAAAGCTTCTGCAAAAGTTACATCTAAATATATCAGAAAATATATTCCAAACTTCTTGTTTTTTGGAATTTTTTCTATAAAGCCTCACTGCTTCTGGGTGCTACACGCACTAAGTTTGTTTATTCTGCTTAAGTTCTCGAGAGTTCGCTTAATTTGCCAGCCACTTTTGTTTTTTTTCTCAACTCCTTTCTGACGATTTTTCTTATACTACATATTTACATACTTCCACATCCTTTCACCGTCACTTTAGTTCAGACTCTTCATGCAGCATATTGCCATTTTCAAGTCGAGTTAAAGTGAATTTGCCAGTAGTTCAGCTTAATGCCATTCATAAATTAAATACGCAGTCAAAACATGTCACCCGGTTCGCCAAATGACTGACGCACAACCCGACTACGACCGCTTTGTGGATTTCTTAAAATAATTGCACACTTGAGTAAAACGTCTGGTGAGACTGCACATGTGCTAGTTTACTCAGGCATTTTACAACACGTAACTCCTATGTGCCAATCCATGCACATGCAGTTTTTAAGAACGAAATAAAAGCGAAAAATAGTTAAGCAAACAATTACAACGCTATTAGTTTCTTACAGCAAAATAACTAAAAAAAAGAGTTTCATAAAAAAGCTAAAATTATATTAAAACTAGTATGTGCCATGTGAGCGCAAAAGATGCGCATAACTACGTACAGCCGCTTCTGTTTAACATCTCTTATTGCTTACTTTTTTCTTTTTTTTTTGACATTTTTGCTTATTCCTTCAGCTCTCATCATATTCGCATTTGACATCCGACACTTAATGTCTTCTCAGCTTGCTGTCACTTGGAGCTGCTGCTAAGCGACTCTCTGAAAGCAAGTGACGCGGCAAAGGAACACCTAGATATTTTTTTATTATATTTTCTGTGTGTATGCTTGCAGCAACTGCTGGATATTTATCATTACATACATGTTTTAAATTAATTTAAAGTCAGTTAAAAATATTGTGTGTGATGAAAAGAATTTTCAGATTTTTACTTAAACAAATTTAAAAGATGGTAAATGATATGACCTCCCAGCTAGCCAAAAAGATTATGAAGTACTCTATTATAAGCTACTTTCCTTTATAGAAGGCAAAGGATCCTAAAAAATAGCTTCAAGAAGACTCGAAATCCAGTCAACTCCGAGCGTTTTATTTTTTTTAAAACATTCTTGTAATTGTGCATTAAAGGGCACTGACACTGCATACGAGCCTTTACTATTTAGGTCCCAAAAGCCTTCAAAATAAGGTTCAATTTTGAATTCTCCCGATCGCTGTTGTACTGATTTCAAGTTCTCGAGAAGTAATCTCCTATGAGACTAAAGCGCAAAAGATGAAACTTTCTTCGGAACTTAATTTCAGAATTACATATCTCTGCTACGCTTTAAAAGTAATCCTTTCCTCCTTATAAAAAAAACTCTGTGAAACCTTCCATAGTTACATATATGTCGTTACCTTAATATAGAAAGGCCCTAACTCACAAAAGCCCTCACTCAAATACAGTTTGAAAATTTAACAAAAAGTAGAGATCTCCAGTTCTGAATTTCGTCGAGACGCTGATTTTTTTTTAACATAATATTTAATCTAGTGCTTTAGTATTTGTTTTTCCTATACTATTAGATGGATTGTGAGTTATCTGACCGCTTTTGGATGAATCTGAATTCCAAATGAAAATGAGTTAGTTGTGTATATCATCTCGAATCAGGAATTTTTCCTTTGGGTGAATCGGAAGATGGGTGAGTTGTAGAATGGATTTGAGCCACATTTTTCTGTAAATCTTTTCGAGTCGTTTCTCTCTGTATTTTTCTTCAAAAATACGAGGCCAAGAAGGAACGAGCTGGTTAAAAAGTGGGATTTCAGGTGTTTAGACCGCAGCCTTGCAAAAGTTCCTCCAAGCAGCGGCGACAGTGAGAATCCAGGGTGTCTCACCGTGTTATACCTATCAGAATTGGGAGAAAAGATCGCTTGACCGTCTCCGGTCCACCCTCAGCCAGAAAGGCCTTGCAATAGCATCTGCCCCGGTTTACGTACAGCGTTCGCTGCGCTTACACGAGCCCCACTCGCTTTCCTCAGTGAGACCGACTCGAGGGTGCCTTTCCTGAACAGCTCATTCGCAGCGCAGCTTCCTGCAATATAACTACGACTATAAGTCTGATAAGGAAATACTTGGCTAGCAGCCAATATATTTACCTCCCTTGCCGACGTCGCGAAAATCATCAGCTAATCGACCGCTTCATTAATACGCAGCTGCCCCTGCTGCAAAACACTACAGTGAGATGGAAGCCTCAACGCAAAGCCCTCTCGACCGATTCTTTCGTCAAGCTTCGAACCATTTGTGTTTAAGTTCAGATTGGCTAAGTTTGAAATCGAATATTTGCTCCCCATTTTTTCAAGACTTGTCCAATATTTTCTCCTCAAGCACCTGTTTGCTGTTTAGCTTTCACGGACAACAGTGTGTCTTTGAGTTTACATAGATAAGGTTGACACTATGCTGTGGATTATTGAAGCAATTGGAATGGTTGGCAGTTCTTAATAGGCTTTGGGACATGCCAACCAAACTGGACAGACAGACCATTTACAACATCCATCGTGGGAATGCCATAATCGGACTTCAATCACCATCCGTCGAAGATATACTTGCTGGTGACGACCGTGTTGCTCATTAGCAGTTTGAACTCCTGCCTAACTGGGCTTGAGGCAAGCGTATGATCCCTACAGGTAAAAGTACCGGTACTTGAAATATCACCTACCTGTCACAAAGATAAAAGAGCGGTCCTAATTCCAGTTCTTATGTAAGAAAACGACCGGCAACTTCATCATGAGGTTTTCATTGGAGGTGACCGATTGCCACCTATAGACTTTTGGGGCAGAACGAAGTTAAGATGAGAGAACCAAATTCAAGTTCTGTGCGTGATTAATAACACGTCGCTTTTTTTATACCTTTCATGAATATGAAATGGTATATTAACTTTGGTCCGAGCCTAAAAAATTGTAAGTACCAGAAGGAGCAGAGATAGACCCATCAATAAGTATACATATATGATCAGGTTGACGAGTTGAGTTCATTAAGCCATGTCCGTCTGTCTGTCTGTCCGTCTGTCCGTCTGTCCAGCACCATTTTCCTCTATCAAGTGACTCTGAGGAAGAAATTGCTACCGTTTGCCTGAAGAAATACGTGTGTCCCGCGGAACCCCAAGGGTCATAACTGCCCTATGGAGAAATCCCGGTATCGGCGTTTTGCAGTGTTTTTATTTTTCGGCATTCTTAAATGCACTTTCAATTTGGCTGCGATGAAGGCAAATGAAAAGTCTTTCGTGAAA
>JAPVRG010272704.1:0-20431 GCA_029783565.1 Rhagoletis cerasi
AAAAAAAAAATTGCAGCTGAATCTGCAGAGTTATTTTGTTCGCAACGTTTTCTGTATTCATTCATATGGAGTTGTACTCGCCGGGCTACTAATTTAGCAATTAGTTCGCCTAAAAGTATGCAAT
Organism: Rhagoletis cerasi; assembly: GCA_029783565.1. Taxonomy (NCBI): domain Eukaryota; kingdom Metazoa; phylum Arthropoda; class Insecta; order Diptera; family Tephritidae; genus Rhagoletis; species Rhagoletis cerasi. The sequence goes on from JAPVRG010272704.1 coordinate 125, forward strand.
ATAATTAGGTGCTTAAGCGACATTTTCTGTATATTATTCGCATGCAATTCTCATTTTGCTTATGAAATAATTTACTAAAGTCACAAATTGTTGGCATTTTCTAATGCTGTTCATTGACCAGCAGGCCACAAAATTATGCGAGTGATTTGTTTTTCTAAAATAATATTGATCAGAAATACGTATGTTTTACTCTATGCTCGTCTCTACGAAGCTTAGAGGAAACTTAAGAAAGTTCTGCACGCAGGCCTATAAAGTAACCAACTCTAGACTCAACCATTTTTATTAAATCATGGATAGCTAAATCATACTCTGCGTGATTTAGAATCATGTGAAGGAAGAATTTTTTGTGGTTAGTACTGCCTACCCGGTTTTTTCCAAACTGGTATGTGGGTTTATTATACCAAGCATCCCATACTACGTTTACTTCCTTAAATCTCTCTAGTCGAGTAAGCAAAAAAAGACACAAAAAATCAAAAAAGAAATTATTAAAAATCAACGCAATTTTTTAGCAGCTTAAAACTTGATTTTTATTGTACTAAAATTTTATGGGCTACAAAACTGCATACGCTTTGCATCTACACGGAATAAATAGTGCGAAATTTTTATAAATAAAATTATCGAAAATTGTATCGATAAAGATACTTACGCCTATTGATATCAATAAAAATACAGAACTTATCGCAAATTGTGTCGATAAGTAACGATAAATACCGATTTATGTATCGATAAATTCTTCGATAACGATAACTTTTGACATATAGGCTGACTTCGTTAATGCAACAATGCAAAGCATCAGGCTCTTTTAATTCAAAACTATAATTTATGGAAACGCCCAATTTTCGCAACTAAGTTCCAACTCGGCATTTTAACGGAGTTGCGCATATTATCCATTTCCCTCATTTATAGTTTGTTATTAAAAGAGGCTGATGCTTTGCATTGTTGCATTTACGAAGTCAGCCATACCTATGTACGCTTAGTTCATATTAATTTATTTAATTTACTAAGCAGATGCACCTTTGCTTTATGAATATGTACATATGTAGGTATGTATGTATGCATTCTCATTGTCCTTTATGGCAGCTGATATTCCTGTAGCCCCTTCGAAACAATCTGTTTTTATTAACTCAAACTCTCGCGCTCGCTAGTTAATGCCACTTATGAAAGTTTTCACTCAAGCGAAAAACAAAAACAAAGAAATTAAAATTACAACACTTTACAAATATACACACATACATATGTGCATATGCACATTCCTACTTGTTAATTCAGCTGATGGCAACTTGCAGTTTGCATTAAGATTTGTGTAACAAAATCTTCAATGAATTTGAAAACTTTCGCAATGTGGAAGTGCAAGTTAATTTGGCATGCAAATTTAAACAGTTTCCAAAATAGTTCGTATGCAGCACACTTTTCTGCAAAATTTCTACGTAAACATAAATTGCATGCGTATGTGTATGTGTGTGTCTATGTGTCTAAATTAGCAACTCAGAAATCCAATCAAATTTAAACTTTTATCAACTTAAACAGCACAAAACTGAATAAGATTCAAAATGAAAGAGACTATTATTGTAAAACTGCACAGAAAATGGAATGGCGGGGCGTATGAGCAACATAAGTGCCAGCTAATGCGAGTGCGACACTGCGTATGAGTTACCTGTAGTCAGAAGTCATATGAATTACAGATAATTTTGTGCTTAGGCGCTTAGAGTCGCACATAGTTAGTTGCATGCAAGTAACTGCTAATGTTTTGTTTGCACGTACATAGTATGCAGATTGTATATCAGCGAACCGGAAACACATAATTACGAGTATAGTCGAATGCGCTATTTTTGTTCTTACATTCTTATGACAGACACAGCTTCCTCCTACCATCGTATAACTTCTCGTGTGGAAATAACCATGAAAACCGCAACACCAACTACCACTGCTTTGCTGGCTTTTGCACCCCAGCATTGTCAAAGCGTTCTGCCAGTTCGAATTGCTTAGTTACTCTTCCGCCCGCCTTCTGCTACTTTAGTTACTTATGCTGCTTTGCTGGCGTACCACATTTTACTCTACTCAAATCCTCGTAATTTTAGCATTTAATTGTCATGCGAGAGTGGAAATGGCCGCCAACACAAGCTATGCGCAGCTGGAATTTTGTCGCAACTCCACTGGCTGCTGCGATGTCTTTTTGTCTTTCTGCCTGTCTATCCGTCTGCCTGCTAGCTGCCTGTTTATTCTGTCTAAAAGTTGGCAATAGATTGCTATTTCAAGTCAAACTTGTCTCTTTAATGGCAGTTTTGTGGTTGTAGCTGCTGCGGCTGTGGCTTTATTTCGCTCGCTGGCTTGCATGTGTTGGCGACCGCCTTTTAGATTTTAACTTCTTTGGGCAAAATGAATAAACGCAGCGACTGCTTTGCGCGCATGGAGTTTCTAGCTATTTGACTCTTTCAAATTAGCATAAGAACTGAAGAGAATTCACTTTTAGTACAGGAAAGTAAATTGAATGGCATACTCGTACATATAACCAAGATATTGGATAGCTACTAGTTACTTACTTAGGTCTTACGGCTTTTATCACTCGGTCAGAAATCTAAAAATTTTAACCAATGCATAATTTTTCACTTCCAGAACTTCCCACTTTCAGAAAGAGTGAGCGATAAAAAGTGAAAGGCGTAGTTCTCAAATCAAACAGAAAAGCATGAAATAACTCTCTACTACGAAATTTTGAAATTTTTTTTAAATTTAAACCTTTGATATATTTTCTTCAACTGCATGTACAATTTATTTCTTTTTTAATTTTTATTTTTTTTTTAATTTTCATGCCGTTAACGAAAATACATGAAAATGTCCGATTTTTTTTTAATTAAAAAAAAATTAAAAACGTGATTGCATCTACAATTATAATTGTATCGATAAATTGGAGATGATTTTATCGATAAATATCGATTTTTTATTGAGAATATCCCAATAACGCTTTAAATATAGAATACATTGTATCGATTAAAATTGCGATAATTCAATCGATAAATACCGACCTTTATATATATCGATTGGGGCGATAACACTATAAGTAAATGAATTGATAACGATAACGTTTCAATTACATATACTCTCAATGAACTCTATTCCTTAAGCCGATATTTTTTCGAGACAAAATGTATTTGTGTAGCTCTCGTTCGCTACCGTCTTTCATTCAGTAGAGTCACCTTCTGTTAACGTTGAGCAAACATAATTTGCGTACTATTTTGGGCGTAAACATGGACTTCTTTCGCTTGAAGGAATAGTTCAACAGAATTGGAGTTGGAGAAACGGCTTTTTGTGAAATGTACCTAGAAGATAGCGACGCTGCCATTCGTTATTACATGTATGTGAATGTCCAGCCGTTGGTCGGATAAGGCTTCAACAGAACAATCTTCGGGGAGCAAAATCTAATCGAAATTCTTCCTTTTACCAAAGCGACGTTCTGCCAGGTTTTGTTTGAAAGACTTTAAGAGTCTGAGGAGAAGCGATTTCGGCTGCTTGATTGGCAAAAGGTGGTATACTTTTTATGGTCTCAAATCGCTCCTTACATTTACAAAATTACGCTCTCTACTTTGAAAGCTAAGTTGCTACGAAAATATTTAAGTGTGTGTACTACTAAAAAAGCCAAAATCTTTTTATTATAAAATTATAACCAGGAGGTCAGGAGGAAGGAAGCTTTTCTTGTGCTTTGGTTCACTTTTTCAAATTGTTTTTTTTTTATTTAAATCAATTGCATCTTGTTTCCTTCAATCTTCACTAAAATCTGCAATAAAAATACAGAAGTCGTTTGAAATTCTACTTCAATTGTTTACAAGTTCCACGCAATCTCGCTCATGCACTTCAACTCGATTTAAATAAAAAATTGAAGAATAAAAATAGAAAATACAAAATTCTACCACACTTCCAAATAAACAGAAAAAATAATTCCTATTGAATGTGTGAGTGAGTACTCTGCTCCTATGTGTAATAAACATTAATGGCATGCTATTGGAATTTTGCGCATTTTTATGATGACATGGCGACTTTCAGTGCGATGCATGCAACAGCTTCCCAATAGCACCGCCAGATAACGATGTCGAAGATGAATATAAACAAAAATAAGTGCATACTTTAAAGAGCATTGACTACTTAATACTCGTAGCTAGTGGGGTTAAGTAATGCATGAGCGATACAAACTAAAAGTTGTATAAAGACAATGTGAAGCATCTATTGAGTGGACATTGTAAGCAGTCACTGAATGACATTTGAAGGGGCTAAGTGAACATACTTAAGAACGGATGCCATGAAATATATGGAAATTAAATAAAAGAAAAGAAAAATAAGAAAACGCTCGAAAGAAAAAAATGTCTAATACAAGAATTACAAAAACAAAAAATTAAAATAATTTAAAAACAAATGCATACTTTTTGGCGCATATTCAAAATAATTGCGTACTTTTGTGCACTTTTTGAAATTTAAATTTTTAATATCATCAAATTGAAAATCATACATTTGTTCGGTTTGAGTTAAATTTAATAAATTCAATTCATTGCATACAATTTAAGCTCGAATTACTGATAGTTTTTTCCATAATTGCTATGTATTTGATGTAAATTTTAAGAGTATTGAGCAAAAGCCATCTCAACAGCTATTAGCTGAAATTTAAGCTAAACCTGATAGCCGCAAGCATTTCAATGACAAGACAAAGTCATTTTGAGTGGCATTTATAAGGATTGCATGCAATGAGTTTCTGTTTCAATAACACTAGTCGACAAATTTTGACGTAATTGCGTTAACCTAAGAAAAAAAATGTTTTCTAAGCTAATTTTGGGTCGCTGAACACGAAAAAAAAACCCATTCTTTTTTTTTCAAGGAAGCGTTTTCGAGATTTTTTCAAAAAACTTGTTTTTTTGGTACCTTTCGCAGTTATTTGTCAATATCTTTTAAAACAATGATCTAATCGACGTGAGCAACCTACGGTTCTAAAGATATTGATATGCCCTTTTCAAAAATATATAACATGTGCAGATTTAAATAAAAATTATTACTGTTACTAGCGACCAAAATCGAAAAAAGTGGAATTTTCATTCATTTTTGAAAAGTACACATTTTTAGATGCTTATTTTTAATTACAAAATTTTTTTTTTCAAATTTGAGTAAAAGATAAATTATTGTAGTAAGTTTTGAGTCTAATATCATCCAAATCGGATAACAAATGTAGATGTTATGGAGCACTGAGTAAAAATTCTAAATTTGCATTTTTCACAAAATCACACTTTTAGTCGAAAATAAGCTTTTCCCCTTGAATTTTTTAGTATCTGTTGGGTGGAGTCTTCTCAAATTCGCATCCAGGAGTAAGAAAAAAAATAAAAATCAAATAGAAAAAATTAAAAAAAAAATGATTTTGTGAAAAATGCAAAGTTAGAATTTTTACTCAGTGCCCCATTACATCTACATTTATTATCCGGTTTGGATGATCTTAGACTCAAAATTTACTGCAATGATTAATCTTTTACACAAATTTGAAAAAAAAAATTTAATAAAATTTTTGTAATTAAAAATAAGCATCTAAAAATGTGTTATTTTCAAAAATTAATAAAAATTCCACTTTTTTCGATTTTGATCGCTAGTAACAGTTTTTTCCTGAATATTCTCGAATAGTCTGGAGTACCACAAAATAAATCTGATTCTGAGTTACTGAAAACAATCAACAACAAAAAATCTAAAGATATTCTGGAGTAAAATCCCCAAAAAAAATCTCGAAAAATCACGATTCATCACGCTTTATTAAAAATACCGAAAGAAAAGCAAAAATTAGTAGTCACATCTGCCCGTCAAATGAACTGTCACATTTTTCAGATTAAGTACCCTTGAATTCTGCCGTAAAATATGTATGATGTCAAAAGGCTGCAGATCTTCCAAAAAGATGACTGGTCATATGTAGAACGGGCAGTGGCACTATTCTGTAACAAGTTAGCGACATTTTTCATAACACAATTCGAAAAGTTGCGATAGCGATCCGAAAATTGTCGCTAACTAGCTACAAAATAGCCCCGCAGTTGTCTTGTAGGGTTGAGTATTGATGAGTCCAAAAAGTAATTTTCTTGTTGGGTGGCTTCCATTCAAATTGCATATATACTTACATACACAACTTAATTTTATTTTCTCAACTCATTATTAACTTTATTCATTTTTTGTTTCCATTTTCAGCTTCATCTTTGCAAGCTCATAAATTTGTAAGCGCTGCGGTAAGTCCAAAATATTTATTAACACAAAAACGTTCTTAGCTATTTTTATATAAATAAATAAAATAAAAAAACTTTTTAATATAAATAAATAAATATACAACGCTTTTATAAATGGACTAAAAAGTAGAAAATAATATTTCTCAGTCCCATAGAATTGTTTTGATAACTTTTGATTTCGAAATTTTAGCAAGTCATTATAAACAATTTATGAGATTGAAAATAAAAAACGTGGAGCGCTTGCAATACAAAGCATTATATTTAATTGACAACTGTCAAACTACATAACGTAGACCAAAAATTTCTACAGGGCAAGTACAAATTTGAGATCGATTTTAGGCGATCGATATCCACAGACATACATGTATTACTTTTCATATCAATTCAAGTCTATTACGTGCGCCCACGCTTTTCATTTTCAATCTCATAAATTGTTTATAATGACGAAATGATTGAAAAATATTCTGTAACTTTGGAACTAAAAATTTGTTTCACTAGTTCGCGGTTTCCCTGCAAGGTACATACACACATATCTATGTTTGTTTGTATGTATATACATACATAGCGTACACAGTGTCTTTAGCGACATCTATGTTCTTTGATATGTATCTATGCAGAACTTAACAGTTGTAAAGCCACATAGTTAAAAAGTTTAGAAGCTGAAAAGCACTGATCCAAAGTTCACGAAATAAACAGCCAAAATTAGCTGACGCGGTTGATGTCTACACTTTTTTTTTAACGAAACTTTGACTATTGCAAAAAAGCCCCGGACACACAACTCAGTGAAATGATAAAAGCGTTGTAAAATATTGATGTCTTGCCTGTCACACGCTCATAAAGCTGCATTTACATGGTATGAATCTGGTCATAAGCCATATGAATTTTCCTATAAAAGAAGCACCAACTGTATTAAGATGTGAATGAGAGCGATATATTTGTTTCCTATAATACTGACTCTCATTTTTGGCAAGTCAATTTGTAAATAAAAAACAAACAATTTTCCCTTGTGCCAGCTTCAGAACTGGAACATTTTTTTGCTGAAAATTTATGAAAAGATGACCAGAACTTAATAAAAATCTTTCCACCTTGACTTTTTATCAACGCGCTGTGGACTTGTGTTGTTTTTTCATATTTAAGTTGCTTTTATTTACAAAAGTTTATGTACAAACAATTTTCTCGTTTGGAATTTGGTTTTTTACGTTTTTTTTTTTTCAAAATTCAAACATTGACATGGGTTTGAAATTTTAAATGGTAGTGATGCCACTCCCAACTTTTTCGATGGATTTTGTATACTTTTTTATACAAACATCCACCGAAACGCGAAAACACCGATCTGGTATATTCGTATTTTGTAAATGTCAGAAGCACCAACTCTATGAAAAAATGAGTGGGAGCGATATACATGCTTTCTATAATTTTGACTTAAATATTTTTTGTAAACAAGAAACAATTAAATATTTCTGTTTGTTGCAGCTTTGAAGTTGGGGTTTATATTTTATGAAATGTGATTTTAAATAATGAAATTGGAGTGCTGTTTTAAAAGTTTCATGAATAAACCGTTTGTTTGTTTTGAATCTGTTTGTTTACTTTTTTAATTTTCAAACTTCAAACGTTTGACAACGGCATGTAAATTCAAGTCAAAGAGTTACCGCTTTTCTCTTTTTCGGTGGATTTTTACGTTAAAAACGCATCATAATAGGGAAAACCTCATTTGGTATCCCTGCATCTGTAAAAGTTCTTATGGGAAGATGTATGAAAATCTAACTTGCTATAAATGCATATGCTTTACAGTATCACAACAGTATGTTAACAGTATCTCCCCATAACTTTTCATATGAACAAACTTATTGTATGCATCCCGCTCTATATCATTAAGTTCCTCATTGGAACAGATAGCCACACTATTCCAGCGTATCAACTGTTCATATGGATTCATACCATTTAAATGCGCCATAAATGAGAAAATCTCCTAACTTTTTGGCTGATTTTCAGCATGTTGAATTGTATTGCAAAGTCACACACTCAGCGAAGCCACAACCTTCTATTAATTTGCCTTGACTACGTGGATTTTGCTTTCAGCGCACGTGTTGTCAAACTCAGTTTAAGAGAACCGAGAAAAAAGAAAAGAGAATAAATAAAATAAAAAACTATTTAATATACCACGCTTTTATAAATGGACTAAAAGGTAGAAAATAATACTTCTCCGTCCCATAGAATTTGTTTTGATAACTTTTGATTTTGAAATTTCAGCACAAATCATTGGGCGCGTTCATAAGACGTAGCTGTTTAGCTCAACTGCTACGAAACTGTTGGCAACTGTTGAACTCAACAATTACGTCTTAGAAACGGCTTAATGAATATGCCGCCAAATGAACAGCTGATAAATATAAACAAACAAGATTAAATAGGGAAAGCCACGAAATCCCCAAAAATAAAATCCCCAAACAGAAAATCCCCATCTTCAAAAAAATCCACAAATACATTATCCCCAAAATCAAAATCCTCAAACACGAAATCCCCACATTTTTTTGGTGACAGTGACACAAAATCCCCAAACACAAAATCGCCAAACTTTTGAATAAATATAAAAAATAGCCCAAACCGAGTCTTAAATTTGTTCTGATTTGTAGTTACACACACCCGATTTACATGTTTCAACTACTACTTTTTCATTCTCTTTTGTGTTTTCGATTTGCTTTTACACGCTTCAATTTTCTTGAATTCAAGTTTTTCGTTCTTTACATGGGAAGCAATGAAAATGTCAAAAGCAAAGCAAGAAACTTGAAACGTTGTGACGGTACAGACGGGAAAGCCACGAAATCCCCAAAAATAAAATCCCCAGCTTCAAAAAAAATCCCCAAATACATTTTCTCCAAAATCAAAATCCCCAAACACGAAATCCCCACATTTTTTTGGTGACAGTGACACAAAATCCCCAAACACAAAATCTCCAAACTTTTGAATAAATGATATCACCGATCATATAAACAATAGCGCAAACCGAGTCTTACCTTTGTTCTGATTCGTAGCTACATACACCCGATTTACATGATTCAATTACTACTAGTTCATTCTCTTTTGTGTTTTCTATTTGCGTTTACATGCTTCAATTTTCTTGAATTGAAGTTTTTTGTTCTTTACATGGGAAACAATGAAAATGAATGTCAAAAGCAAAGTAAGAACCTTGAAACGATGGGACGGTACAGACGCATGTGTACTCTTCCCTTTTCTTCTCACCCTCTCTTTTCCACTTGCAAGCAGAATTGAACCCATGGCACAATAAAGAGGTAAAGTAATAAAACAGCTTCCTCGCTTTATTTACTATCATTCGGCATCTCAAGCTGGGATTTGTACATTTTGACAGTTACAGAGTGAGGTTTTTTTATTAAGCTTAACTCATTCTCGATACAAATTTCTAGACAACACCGCTCTGTGGCTGCCAAAATGTACAAATCGTGTGATCCCTACTTTGTACAAAATTTGGAAGGCAAATTTTCAAATCTATATAAATCCATCTTCTCGCTCTTACTACTTCATCTGGTATAATTTCACCATAACTTGAACCAATTTCAATTTATGGCAATATTTATATACATATGTATATTTATGTATATACATAAAATACCCATACCGTTATGTTATTACTAATTTTTTCGCTATTTGCAATTTCGCATAACATTTCGACATACGCTTTATCACTTTTGCCTCTAACTATAATTGTAAAAAGCATTATTCTGAAGTAAGTTTTGTGCGAAAAATTATTTAAATTATTTATTAAAATTATAAAGCTTGTCAAAATGGCTAAAAGTGTCTTTCAGCGGTTCTACCTTACTATATTTGTATCATGAGTACTAATCTGAAAAACAATGCAGTTTGTATTTATTTAAGCTCATGTAAAATATATTCATAAGTTATTGCGACGTATTGCATTTTCTTCAATTTTCATTTACTAAATATTTGCTGGTGGTAGCAGGGGAAGAGGAAGACCTCCTCTGCGTTGGAAAGACCAGGTGGAGAAGGACTTGGCTTCACTTGGCATTTCCAATTGGCGTCAGTTGGCACAGAAGCGAAACAACTGGCGTGCTTTGTTGGACTCGGCCAAAATCGCTTAAGCGGTTTCAGCGCCAAACAAGAAGAAGAAGAAGAAGAAGAAGAAATATTTGCGAATTCATTACACAATTTGTTTTGATTTTTTTTTAGAAATAATTTCTATTAAAGAGCCCTCATTTTCTGTGTGAAATACATTCAAATTAGGTTTAAAACAGCGGCGACTTCAAACCTAACTTGAATGTATTTCACACAGAAAATGGGGATTTTGTGTTTGGGGATTTTAATTTTGGGGATTTAGATTTTGGGGATTGTGATTTTGGGGATTATGTGGTACACCCGATTAAATAGCTGCGCCGATTATATTTCCAATTCAACGCTGAGCTGCCAGCGTTTTGAAAAATCGTTTAATTATAAAGTAAACATCATAATAAACATGTACCTAGTCAACGTAGTATTGTTATAAAATATGTTAGTTAGTTTATCATATCAATAATATAAAATTAAAAAAATTAGTTTGCAGCTGCCACCTAACAAAGCGGCGTTGTATTTAATGTAAGCGGCGTTAGTCTTTTCGATCAGCTGTTTAGGCAGAGCCAACACGTTGAGTTCAGGTAGCGTAAAAATTTTGCGCTGGAAAAAATTGCGGATAGTTGCCAACTGTTGAGCTGAGCGGAACTACTCAACTGTGCGTTTCTAAGACAAACAGCCAACGGTTACCCAACAGCTACGACTTATGAACGCGCCCATTATAATATCTATACCACACGTGTGTCCCAGGCATAACTGAGCATATCGATAATGTTTGAAAACGGAAAAACCACCCTGTTTACAACATAACGGAATGTTTCAGAATCGTGACAAAAGATGTTTGATACGTGCGTCGGGTACGGTTTCACTCGAATTTAGAATTCTTTACTTGATTTTTTATTTTAACATAAATGAATATGTGTTAAAGCCTAGTACTTTCCGCTTATTCCGCTTAAATTGTACGAGATTAAAAAATATGTGGACTTCTTTCAAGCACAAAATACATTTGATTACTTTTTAAGTTATTTTCGCACCGATCTTTTTTCGACATATCTTAAGTTTAACTATTGTCTTTGAGTTTGTTACTAATTAAATAATTTTCACTTTAAATAAAAAAGCATATTTAAAACCCATTTATTTATTATAAATTATTTATATGGTAGGAGAGCTTCTACAACAATATAAATGAAATTTTTTACAAGTTAAGCTGTTACAAAATAATGAATATCTAATCCCGGGATTATATTTTTATAAGATCCCGAAAATGCCGGGATCGAAAAAGTCGAATAAATTTACATCCCTAATATGTACCTACATATGAGGCAGTGAGAGCAGAAGTGGCCTAACCCAAAAATTTTTTTTTGTGCTTAATTACTTAAGTTAGGTTTAAATGAGACGAATTTTAAAATAAAAGTCGCGTATTCCTTAACTTTAAGATAGTTATTAATTTAATTTAATTAAAATTAATGAATAAACGACTTTTATTTTAAAATGTTTCACATTTGATTCAGATTTAAGTAAAGTACAAAAAAAAATAAATTGTGGGTTAGGCCACTTCAGCTCTCTCGGCCTCATATGTATGTACGTATATGCATTTATAATTACCAACGTACGTCTAAAACACTGGAAACATGCCTTCCGTCTATCACAACATGGTCGATTTGGTTTCTCGTTTTTTAAGACAGACCTGTAGCTTGATGGATTTTTTTTATGCTGGAACCTAGTACTACACAATACCATGTTTCGGGCCCCGGCGAAGTCGATCAGCCTCAGTCCGTTATCGGACGTTTCGTCGTGGAGGCAGAATTTTCCGAAAGTGGCGTCAAAGATCGATTTTGAAATCATGTCGGGGGCAGCGCTCATATGTACGCTCCAAGCGCTCATAGAAGAGATCCTTGGACGCGTTGTCCTTCTCTTCCGTCGGGGCATGGGCGCAATATCTTATAAAAATTACTCATAACTGTTCAAATACACTGCACTACCTAATTTACCATAATCTTTTCATTCTGGCTATCAAGTCTTCCAATATTAATTTAACGGGTTCTCTGATATCAACAGAACAATAAAGTGGTTGGATAGAGGTAGTTATAAATATGTATTTAATTTTTTGGTTCTATAATTTTTAAATTTTGAATTTTGAACTGTTGTAATTTTGAAAAGTTCGAGGCCAAGAAAATATATAAAACCCAGGTTTTAGTTTTATAATTGTGCCCGGTCGAGTTCCTGAAGATGGCCTCAGATTGAGGTCGAAATATCGACAATTAAAAATTATAAAACTAAAACCTGGGTTTTATATATTTTCTTGGCCTCGAGCTTATCAAAATTACAACAGTTTACAATTTAAAGGCCAATAAACAAAAGCAAACATTTTGAATTTTATTGTTGTCTTGTTTCGAGGAAAGGAAAAACATTTAAGTTGCCATGAACGCACCCAGCATTGCACAACTCATTTTTGTAGTTTTTTTGTTAAATAGATTTTACACAATTCAATTGAAACAAATGAAATTTTTTTTCTATACTTCTTTTACTTGATAATATTTGTATCATGTTACTAGAACAGCTGGCTTGATTCGCCTCGGTACACAAATGTCAAAGTTTCCTATTTCGCTTAAGTGAGTGAGTGAGAAAGTAAGAGTGAGAGAAGAATAGCTGAAATTCGGCATTTGTGTACCAAAAGCAAAACCAAAATACATGTGAATTTTCGTTTTTGTACTACCGCTACCACCTTATATGAATTCGCCTTGGATTTTGCCCAGCAAGTTTTATAAAAATCTTTGATTTTATAGTCACCAAATGCTTATATAACATTTAATATTTAATTTAATTCAAATATTTATGAAAAACAATTTCAAATAAAACCATGTAATATTTTTCTTAATAAACAATTAATTTTTCATAAAAAATAAATGCTTTTTTTTAACTAGCATTTAATAATTCCTGGCTAACCAACTGACAATCGAAATGGGTTCACTGCATTAGATAATGAATTCTTTTGGATATGCTAATATTATAAAATTAAGCTAAGTGCCCGTGGCGCTTAAATGGTCAAGCCCAACCATGTACGTACATATGTACACCAACGAACAAGCAAAATAATATGAAATAGTTTAATAAACAAAAATACTATTTTAACCTGTCTCAGTTTGATGAAAAAACAAATGAAATGAAAAGCGCAGTATACAATACTAAATGCTTCCTTCTTTTCCTTAAATTGAATTTTATTGTCTCAATTTTTCCACTTTAAATTTTTTTATTTCAGCAACACCAACAAACCGCTTGTACACCACATGACACTCTTCGAATGTTCGACAAAATCATATCCAGGCTCGGATCCACTCTCTTGGGAGGTGTGGGTGAAAAGTAGCGGCGCGGTGTGCAACAGTAATTTATTGACCCCACACGACTGGGACTCCTGCATCACGCCAGTGGCAGTCTGGACTATTGGCTCAACAGGTACGAATACAAATAAACATACATATGTACATTCTATAAATACATACTTAAGAGATGGCAGAAAAATAATTTTAATCGATTAATTAATCAAATGATTAATCACAAGACAAAAATAATTAATTTCAATTATTGCAAAATAATCGATTAATCGACACATTTTATTTTTTAATAATAAAAAACTTACCAGAAGCTGGAAAAAAAAATATATATATATATAAACATATATGAATATCTACTATGAATATGAGCATACGTTAAAATAGCAATAACCTGTATGGTTTTGTTTCTTAACAGATGATTCCACGGTGCTACCAAAAAAGTTTGTATTATTAAACCCATACCTATTGCTTTACCTAAAACAAACTAGGTATGGGGTGTATTTTTAACTCAAATTCACCATAACTACTTTTTTCGGATTTTTCTGAAGATTTTAGGTTCACGATGGCTATCAACTTAACTTAAACCTCCTAGAAGCAGTGGAAAGACACAATCTTCCGCTTTTTAACGAACATACGATTTTCAGAATCCATTGAAAACTGTCCAATTTATGACCGAGGTTTTGCCTCAACATCCCGATTTTGAGTTTTTTGATCATAAATTAAGATTTTGGGGGGTGTATTTGAAATTATGCAAATATCAAAATTATGTTTTAGACCTGTTACACCACCTCCACTATTAGACATAAAAATTACATGCAACCTTTTCATGTAGCACCGTGTTATCAATAACTGTTACTAGCTTCTGCTAATCGATTAATCGAAAGGAATTCCACGATACAATTAAATCGCAAATTAAATGAAAATAATCGATTAATTTAATCAAATTATTAATCGCTGCCATCAGTATACTTAAGACACACACGTAGTGCACAGCATGCAAATTGATTTCTTCTGAGAAGTACAGAATTTTTAAATTTACGTATACTTCGCTATCTACATACGTATGTACGAGTACAAGTATGTACATACTTATACGTAAATAACACTTTTTCAATTTAAATAAATATTTACACATTTCGCGCCTTTCACAGGTCAATTTCTGCCGCAACATGTCGGAATACCTGTGGGCGGAAAACAAGGCGCTAAGTACTACATGCTTGAAATACATTACGACAATCCACAGGCTCAACAAAGTGAGTAAATTCTATCCGGCACATACTGACGACGAGTAAATATAATTTTTCACTTTCGCCTTACACTTGCAGTGGTAGATCATTCTGGCTTTCGCATACATTACACCAATCGGCTGCGACAAAACGATGCTGGCATCATGATTTCTGGCGTTTCAGTCTCGGACACTCAACTGATTCCACCCGGCCAGAAGCTTTACCGCAACATTGGAATATGTGGGCCATCCTGCTCAAGCGTGGTAAAGTTTCTAGTTGCCACAACGGCTGATACATAACAAAAACAAAACCCTTTATAGAAACCACAAATTACTACATATTGATTTATTATATTTTATCCACTCGGCAGATGTTTCCTGCAGACGGCATCAAAATCATATCCGGCACACTACACTCCCACCGCGCCGGCCGCAAAATGACACTACGCCATGTACGCGACGGCAAGGAGCTGGAACGTATAATCGAGGACGACAATTACGATTATAACTACCAACAGGTGCGACAACTGGAACATGAAGTTGTTGTATTGCCGGGCGATTACATTATTACAGACTGCGCTTATGAGGTGAGCATTTGTGTAGCAAGTGGATGGGGGCGGTTCTTTGACAGACAAATTGAATAATTTATTATCGCTTCACTTCACTTCACTAAATTTAACTACAGACGTTGAACCGCAAACATCCAACCTTCGGTGGGTACTCAACCAAACAGGAAATGTGTCTGTCCTTTATCACTTACTATCCGCGCATTGACTTGGCCGGCTGCTACAGTATGACACCAGTGCGAGAGTTCTTCGAGACGTTTGGTGTTTATCAATTTTATTCGCTTAACATGACAGACGTGGAGAATTTATTCCTTTACAATGGGTGCGTATACATATCTGAAGGGAGAAAAACCTGTGGCCTTGAAAGCGTGCGATATGACTATTTACATGTTTGTTACTTTCCATTGCAGTAATGTGTTGGACTATATACCGAATACTATTTATGCAAAAACGAAAAAGAATCCTGTTAATATGACTGATGAGGAGCGGCTGTATGAGGAATCATTGCTAAGTGAGTTTAAAAACAATAAAAAAAATATTTACTCAATCATTCCACTGTTTAGTTACAATGTTCAAAATAAATATCTCGTAAAAGGAAGAAAATACTAAGTATATACAGTGTGACCAGTATATGTTCATACAAAAACAAACTATTTTTTGTTTATCAAATCTGTACTTGGAAAAGTTTAAACAGTTAACAATTATAATTTGAAGTATAAAGATTTGATTTAAAAGGCAGTTAATCTATTATTTGGCCTCTGTTTGCCACAACACAATTGAGTCTGTTTTCAAAACTGTTGTATGTGGCACACACCCCGTCCATCGATATATTGTCCCCCAAGTCAAGAATGGCTGCTTTAAAACCCATCAAATTGTTGTATTTGTAATCCCTAAGTTTCTGCGGCATATAACCCCAAATCAAAAAGTCCAAGGGGCTACAGTCAGATGATTTCGGGGGCCATTCATCATTGGGAATGAAATCAAATTTGTTTTAAACTATAGTAGGTTTGCCTGCGATAACGATATAAAGAGATCTCGCGCACCGATATAACACATATTTACTATGTAATCTGAAGTATAAACAAAGAACATAGAAAATAAAGAAGCTGCATAGTAGTAGAATACGATCGAACTAAACGCGGCTACGTACTCACCACCCTGCTGGCTGCCTTCAACAACAAGCAAGCAGCCGAGTGGTGAGTACGTAGCCGCGTTTTGTTGGATCGTAATCTACTACTATGCACCTTCTTTATTTTCTATGTTCTTTGGTATAAAGATACAGTAAGGTGAGAACGGAGCCATTCGTTCTTCGGAATACGTACAATTTTTTACAATTCTAGAAAGGATGCCTACTATAACGATATAAAGAGATATAGCCCACCGCATAACACTTATGTGATATGTGATCTTTTAAGTTATATTCTGATAAGTTATTTAAAAAACAATTTATCCAGGTTATTAAGTTAATTTTTATATATTCTATTTACAACTTTTGTTTGAACATATACTGGCCACATTGTATATACTAGGGATGTCAATTTCGGGATCCCGTTATTACAATCCCGGAATCACGGGACTTAGATATTCATTATTTTGCAATAACTTAACCCTAAAAAATACATAAATATTGTTTGAGAAGCTCTCCTACCATATAATAAATAAGACTTCTAAAAGTTCCAGTGAATTCTGATGAACAGATGTGGTGATCTCCGAAATGGCAGCTATAACTTCTAATAATAATAATAATAATGGGTGCGTATACATATCTGAAGGGGATGTCGCAGTAAAAAAATAATCAAACACCTCGAAGAAATACAAGTAAAAGAAGAAGCAATACCAATAAGCCTAGATACATTCAAACAAAAACTGAGCGCACTTCGAAGGTACACAGAATCAAATGCAAGAAAACGACAAAACACCACTTTTAAAAACAGTGAAAAAATATTCTAAAAAACATTATCACAAAGCAAACAAGAAATGAATGAGCTGCCATCTAAATCACAAATACAGAACTATTGGGAAGAAAAACGGTCAAACCAACCGACACATAACAATCACATGGATTAAAGAAGGAGAAAATAGCTGCGGCAATATACACACTCAAGAAGACGCCAATATTACTCTACTTGAACTAGAAAAAGTCATAAAAAATACACACAACTGAAAATACCCAGGCATAGACCACATGGGACAAAACATTCACATCAACACACAGCAAACTACTAATACTAATAAATAACGTAATCCGAATATCAGCAGGTTTACCCCCATTCCTAACGCAAGGAATAACATTCATTAAACCCAAAAATACCAAAACCAGTAACCCTGCCAACTATCGTCCCATAATATGCCTGCCCACTCTATACAAAATAATCACACAAAAAATATACACTCACCTCTGGCTAAATAACATACTCACTATTTAACAGAGAGGATGCCGAAAATATAGCCAAGGATGTAAAGAACAGCTCATTATAGACCAAACAATCACAGAGCAAGCAATAAATGAACAGCGAAATCTGCACAGGTAGCACGTGGACAACAAAAAAGTATGCGACAAAGTACCACACAGCTGGCTCCTACATGTACTCAACATCTACAAAATAAACCCCAAATATATAAACCTTTTGAAAACTAACATGGAAAACTGGAAAACCAAATTACATCTACAAATAAAATCAGAACACCTAACGACAGACACGATCAAAAAAAAAAAAGGCTTATTCCAAGGTGACTCCCTTAGTGCGCTAGGGTTCCGCATGTGCATAAACCCCATCTCTAACCTATTGAATAAATCAGGATACAGATTTACCATAACAAGTTAAAAACAGAGCTTACACAAAATCAATCACATACTATATATGGACGACATTAAAATATATGCAGCTATACAAGCGACAACTAAAAACAATCGAAAAAGCTACAACAGATATAAAAATGGAATTAGGTATCGATAAGTGCAAGACACAACACTGAAACACTTAATAACGATGTACTGCAGAACATGGATGCATGTGAGCTATACAAATACCTGGGATTCAAACAAAATACAAAAATATACCATTTAACCATATAAATACATAACAATAGCATACACACAACGTTTAAAGAAACTGATGAAAACATACCCTAACTCCAAAAACCTATTTAAAGCCATAAACTCCTATGCAATACCACTACTAACATATTCCTTTGGCATAATCAAATGGAGTAGTACAGACATCGAGAGCCTGCAGATTATCACTAGAAGAAACCTGACAAAATACCAAAATCACCACCCCCACGCACGAAAGAACGCCTAACAATACCCAGGAGGAAGAGGCCTCATAGACATATCACAACTACACTACAACCAACCAAATACACAACTTGAGAAAATATATCCACACACAAACCATAGCTCTGCATCAATCAATAATACGAGCCGACTAAGGATACACGACATTAGATCTCCACAGCCTAAACCTCACCACGGAGAAACACATAATAGAAGACATAAAAGCAATATGGATACAAAAACAGCTACACGGAAAACACCCATACATAGTCGGGAACGCCAACATAGATAAACTGAATACATACCATAGCTCATAAGAGGGGAGCTCCTACCGGAAACAGGATTCACACTAGCAATACAAGGCCAAATAATAGCAACTATAAACTGCAGAAAATACATAGTTAAAGACCCCACAGTCAAAACCAATAAATGCCGAAAATGCCAAATATACACCGAAACATTAAACCATATAACGTCTGGATGTCCAATACCAGCCGGTACGAAGTACACACCAAGACACGACACAGTTGCGAAAATAATCCATCAAGAAATAGCAAATGCCCTTAATATAACCAACAATACAACGCCCTACTATCAATACATCCCCAAACCCATAACAGAAATCGAATACTATGAAATTTACTGGGATAGAATTATATACACCGATAAGACAATAGCATGCAATAGACCAGACATAACAATAGTAAATAAAAGAGATAAGACCACACAACTACTTGAAATAAGTGTCCCCAATGACAATAACATCCACAACAAGAATTTGGTGACAGGAAGAAGTAAATATAACACCAATGATAATCTCAACTACAGGAATACTGCATAGAACGATTGTAAAACATCTGAAATCACTAAGCATTGACGAAAATATATATGCAAAAATACAAAAAGTAGTAAAAATAAGCACACGTCACATCGTGAGGTCCTTTTTAAACAACTAAAATAAAAATAAAAAAACAACACAAAACGCAACACAGAAATCAACAGAGCATTGTCCCTTGATATCGATACCCGGGACATATGTTATCTCCGGTACGTGCGGCCCCTGCCGAGATGGAGAAACTATAATAATAATAATAATAATAATAGGGGATGATGAAATCATCAGCTGATCATACGGAGTTGGTGGGGAGGACCAGGGCGCCGCGGGAAACTGCCGCGTCCAAACCCTGCCAGCACGTCGCTCAGCTGGTCTCCAAGCGGAGACCCCCGGGACGTCTGGCTCGGGCCCCGGTTGCAAATCGGCCCGACTGCGCCCAATCCTCCCAAGCGTGGGGAAGGGAGCAGGCTCTTTGGAGCGCCTCTGACGTGAGTCCCCCGGGAAGGACCGCGGTTGCGTGCGGTATCCTTCCGGGAAGTGCCCTGGCACGGAGTCCAGGGTACGTCGCGAGACGGACTCGTGAAGCCTGATCATCTTCACCTTGGAGGATGGTTCCGTGCGCAGAAGTCCTCGTAAGTGGGAAAAGCTTTTGACTGCCATTCACCTGGGGATGGCCAGAAGTGATTCTTGTGCGTACGGTTCAAATCGCAGCTCACAACGTCCGGATATTTATATCCACGTATCCTCTGGGTAGCGACCAAACAC
>JAPVRG010272705.1:10790-22345 GCA_029783565.1 Rhagoletis cerasi
GGTATGTACGGTGGTGTGTATCGGTATGTATGTACGGTAGCGTATGTCGGTATGTATGTAGTTTGTATGTACGGTGGTGTGTATCGGTATGTATGTACAGTAGCGTATGTATGTACGGTGGGGTTATTGTAGCGTAGCCAATGCTACGTTACAGTATTTTTACATATATTTCGATGGGTGAGTGCGAACTTGTGTTAAGTGACAAATGTGAAATTTTTCAGGAGAGCATATTTTGTCTTTTAGAGGCTATAGCTTGTGAACGCAATAGCCATATTTACATTGCCAATAGAGCCGCCATTATTGATAACTCGATTCTAAAAAATGCAGACTAGGTAGGTAACATGCTAAGTCTTCAGAAAATGCAGTAAACTCATTTTCGACAAAATGTGCACTTAACACAAGTTCGCACTAACCCATCGATTTTATCAACTAAGAAAAATAAATGGAAATAAAATATTCTCAAAAACTTTTGAAAATTTCACATCTATCTGTGTGCCTTAATAGTTTTCGTGAGGTTTTCAAGATGCTTCTTTGCTTTATCCTTATTAGAAATGTACACTGTATTCCTGACCCTGTAAGCCTGACCCTTTATAGTTTTCCTTGAATAATTATGCCTGCTTAAGATTAAGTTTTGGGGGAGTTGGAACACAACTTCTTCTTTTGGTTTCAAGGAGAAATGGTGGAGGCAAAGGAAAACCTCCGAGTTTATTTCTGCCATGAAAAACAACTTTTTATAAATATACAGTTACCGTTCGGAGTAGGCGTAAAACTGTAGGTCCATCCCCTTTGTGTGACGACATCAAGGCGCACGTCAAAAACCCGAGGAGAAGCTCGAACAAATATTAACATAATGTGTATAATGTGTGTGGATAAGCTTTCGAGATATTTCTAATTTACCGTTATTCAGCTAAAAAAAGGAGAAATGGTTCCATTTAATCACGTATGACTTATGAGCAGGATCGCGTGATTTCAAATTCTTTTTGATTTAAAATCCGCCATTAATTAAGAAATATATTTGACTTGTGATTTGAATCGTTGACCAAATTAGAAATCAAATGTATTTGTGATTGAATTTGTCAACCAAATAAGAAAAAAAATTTG
Source organism: Rhagoletis cerasi (assembly GCA_029783565.1). Taxonomy (NCBI): domain Eukaryota; kingdom Metazoa; phylum Arthropoda; class Insecta; order Diptera; family Tephritidae; genus Rhagoletis; species Rhagoletis cerasi. Next base: position 11,892 of record JAPVRG010272705.1, read on the forward strand.
TAATTTGGTTTGTATCGCGAATCAATTTGTTTGGGAATCCTGAAAATCTCAAAGAAGTTCCGAAAATCCCGAAAAAGTCCCATAAATCTCGAAATTGGTTGACAAATTAAATCAAAAATAAATTTGATTTCTTATTTGGTGACAAATAAAATCACAAATAAATTTAATTTCTTATTTAGTTGACAAATCAAATCACAAATGAATTTTATTTCTTATTTGGTTGACAAAACAAATCCCAAATAAATTTTATTTCTGATTTGGTCAACTATTCAAATCACAAATCCTTTTTATTTCTTATTTGGTTGACAAATCAAATCACAAATAAAGTTTATTTTTTATTTGGTTGAAAAATCAAATCACAAATAAAGTTTATTTACGATTTGATGCAACTTCAACTTAGAAATAAATTTGATTTGTGGATTTGTGATTTGACTAATTCAAAATCACGCAACCCTGCTTACGAGCCATTTGAACAATCTTAATATGAAATACAGCAGATTAAAGCTAACGAAATTCCCCACAAAGGACATACACATCACTTTTCCATAGGCATAATCATTAGCGCACAAAAGGGGTGGGTTTTGGGGTTCAAACCCCTCCCGAAATATTGGATACGAATCAGCTAAAAATTTATTTTTATTAAAATTATTCTTTAAAATTTTTTTATTACTTTTGTAATTTCAGCGCATTATACAAAAAAGAAGGTAGATTCAATAAACAACTTATTGATTAAAAAGCAGATTTTTGACAATTGCTCAATTGTAAAAAATTCGAAGCGGCGTTACCCAATTTGACTTTTTTGGTACAGGGGATTTTATATCATAAATTTGGGATTATATATAAAATAATAATGTTAACATTTTCCCTTTAAAAATAATTAATATCTTATCCTAAAAATGTTTTAATTTTATATTAAATTCGATAACCATTCCTCGAAAACCTCATTTATGGATTAATAAAATTTTAGTGAAGACATTTTAATGTCATCTGAAACTTTCATAATGTGTATAGATACCCACGACTGTTAATTCATACACGGAAATTACACATTTCGATGTGTTATTTAATTCATATGTATTATCTCTGTCCATTTAACCGCATGTCTTTCAAGTAATTTGAAATGGGAATTTACTTTGAAACCCAGGGGCCTCAACTTTTAGAGAAGTGAGTACTTTCCATTTCCGGTACGGTTTTACCAGGGACCGAAAATAACCATTAAATAACTAAATTTTTGTTATCTTTTATTTTTATTTCTTCGATCAAGAAAACCGTTAAATTTTGATTTTATTTTTTTTCTGTCAAATTTAATTGTTATTTTGTGATTTTTATTTTTTCGGTCATTTTTACCCGTCATGATGGACACAGTGTTTTTATAACCGTTTTAAATCTTTTAGTATCTAAAAAACTAAATCTGAAAATAACGGTTAAGGTGTCATCGATAAAAATAAAAATCTCAAATAAACAGTAAAAAATGTATCGAAAAAATAAAAATCTAAAAATTACAATCATTCTTGATCGAAAAAATAAAAATCACAAAATATCGATTACATTTGATTGTTAAAATATAAATCCAATTTTAACGGCTAAATTGTGATTTTTATTATAAATATCATAACCGTTCGGTTCCTGGTTTATACAATATCGTTATTTCCTTGGTTGAAATTAAAATATACTTTGCTATTCTACAAATATTGGAGACGTTGTGAAACCAAATTGATGATATATTGTTAGTATGTACCATAACTACAAATATCAATTTATTGGCTTAAAATATTTAGAAAGGGAACATTAGCTTTCATTTCTTTCAAAAACAAAAGACCATATACTGGTTTAAATTTCGATTCTAAGACCAACATGTTTTTAAATAAACAAAAAATTAATAATAAAAGTTGAAGGATTTTAGATATTGGGTATGGTAGCACGAAATGTCACAATCTGCTTAATTGTCTGGTGGTTAATATGGCGACGAAAAAATTACAATGAAACTACCTTGTTTTTTGTATCATGATTCAGCGCATCTTGTGTTTATAGAACTTTTTATTAAACAAGTAATTCTTAAGCAAATAACAAAACCGACTTCAATTGTCATATACAAATTTAGGAGTACCGTTAATTTATTAAAAATGTTTTAATTCTTTGTTAATTTTATGTAAATAAAGTGCAATTTATGAAACTTGAAAAAGTATGTCTGTTTATTTATTACAGACTGTACATCAAACTTGCATAAATGTATTTTAAAGAGCGTATTGTCTGAAGCGAATTTTCAGTATTTTCTGGTGATATATTTGTAAAAATATAAACACCCAAACCCACAAATATATTCCTGGGTGTGCCCGGACAAATTATGCTTACAATGCCCCGATTGCTCGTGCTCTTCGCGAACTAAATGAGATCTCTAATTCTATTGAACTTGATTTCACAGTTTCTAAATTGAGTTTTTTGTCACAATTAAACTTTTACTTTAAATAAATACAATTTTATTCTTTAATGGTACTTTAGTTATAAGTAGTCAGTACAAACGTATGTTTCTTGGCTTATGAAATAAATGAAATGAAATTAATTAATCATTACAGATTTTTTGTTTTTTTTATGAAAAAATTAAAAAAAAAATCTAATTTTAATACGGGAAAAATAACAGAGATAACAAATTTTGTGGCAATTGTTTTTTTGTGTATTAAATCTTGTTCTTTTACGAAAAAAATTAGTTTTGACGAAGAATATCGATGTATAAATAAAAAAGTAGTGAATGCGGAAATGAAATGGCGCAATGATTTTTTATATGAAATATGAGCAGAAATGAAGGTTACTCATACGCCATGTAGCGTACATTGCGTATGAGTAACCCTCTTTTCTGCACATATTTTTTACAAAAATTATCCTTACGCATTTTAATTTCCCCATTCGCAACTTTTAAAGAAAGAGGCTTTAATTCACGATAAACTCTTTTCGAAAAATTCGTTATCTCTTTCATTTTTCCCCTTTTAAACTTTGAATTTTTTTAATTTTTAAGCAATTTCTCAGATCCTACTAGGCCTGTGGAAAACTGAGGTATATACAGTTCATGGAGAATTTCTTAAGCTTTCATGTTCTTGTGTTTTAGCTGAATAACGATAAATTGCAAATATCTCAAAATCATACCCATAGAAAAAAATTAGCTCGATTGATTTATTATTTCGCTAAAAAAATATTTCTTGTCGCGAAAAAAATTAAACGAGAGGCTTTACTTCGCATTACCCGAGTATTATTCGTTTAACCGGCACCGACACATGTATATTACCCGGGTATCTCGGCAAATAGGGCTATACCCGGCAACCTGGGTAATAAAAGCTGCGGGTAATACCCGGGTAATCGGGTACTCGGATATCATCAGCCCTAATTGCACCCCACCTTTCCAAACACTTCGGGCAACCAAATGCTGGTGTACCATTCAGAATTTATCATTCTACGTTGCTTTAATGGAACGGTGGCGCCGCGTTCTGTCTGTCCGAAAAAAGGCGAATTGTTTTGGATTCGGCTCACCCGCTTTGGATTCATATCAGGGACCGAAAATAATCGATAAATATCATGATTTTTATTTTTCGAACAAAAAATAATCGTTATTGTTTCATTTTTATTTTTTCGATCTTGTTTAACCGTTAAAAAGAATACTACTTTTTTATGACCGATTTAAATCTTTTATGATCGAAGAAACAAAAATCAAAGATAACGATTATTTTTTATCGAAAAAATAAAAATCATAAAATAACGATTAAATTTGATCCAAAGAATAGAAATCAAATTTTAGCGCTTAAATTATTTTTAATATAAAGATCATAGCCGTTACGGTCCCTGGTTCATATGCATAGATATATGAATCGTCACGTTTCGAGATCTTTTAGATGCCTTTTGAAGTGCAGCGATTTAATTTTTAGAAATTTTCTATTTACCAACCGACACGAGCTTTCTTTCAGCGATTGTCAAATTATGCGGTATCCAACCCGCACAAATCTTTTTGACTACCAAATTTTCATGGAAAATTGCATGTATGCGAGTCACATGACGAGCTGGCAATATCAGTAGACTTACAGCATCGATGTTTTCTGGCAAAACAGCCGACTTTCCAACTTCTTAAAATTTTTATGTATTTATTTATTTTTGACGTTTTATGAAATATGACTTATTCAGCCATTTTTTATCGAATTTTAACTTTCTAGATACTAATGAAAGGACATTCTCGCCCCCTTTTGACTTTTGACTTTTGGAAATATTAACTGAATAACTCAGTGAGAGGGGAGACTAGTATGTTTGCATGTATGTATTTATATAAAAAAAATGTATTCAAGCAAAAAAGATGGGTAGGCACTATTGCTGATGGTATCTATAGATGAGGTCTGCATGGTTGTAAGCCATGCAGAGTCCGCAAAAAACCCCGGAGGCATTGTACGGAGGATGCATCAAACTAGGCCGAGCATACTTTAAACTGCCATCAAATTATAACTTAAGAAAGTTGTATTACATGGCAGTTGAGAAGTGCATGTGCAAAAATTTCATAAACATAATGAAGTAAATTTTTGCACATGCAGCATTACATAGCATGCATTTAGGCGAATTGTGTTAGCAATCGCGCCCAAAAATTAACCCAATTAAGTGCCAAAAATTTTACAAATTTATTTGCATTAAAAATCGTGGAATGAAAATGGTTTTATTTTTTATCAATACGAATACTGGGAGAAAATATCTTTTCAACGGTCCCTTCGAATCTAGCATTGGTGAAGAACTGACGGAATAATAAAAGTTTTCATTATAAATGCACTACAAAGTGTTTGAAAATAACATTCAAATTGTCTCAATTTTGAACATCTCGGGGTTGCTTTAAGCAACTTTGATACAGATATTTTAATCGCCCAACGTCATTTACTAAAAATAAAACTTCTAATTGTACAATCACTTCTTCAGCCAAAATGTTTCAAAAATGATGTCGGAAGTACATATTTCTTCCATGGTACCTAGAACATAAAAATACTTGAAGATACGACTAGTTATTTAAATTTCCATGAAAACTAAATTGAAAAGTTGCCGCAAATTGTGTTATTTTAAACATGTTGACAGTAATTATTTTCTTATTTTTAATCTTGATGCGAAATTTTTAAGTTTATCACCAAAGCATTACTGTCATATATGGTTCCAGCTCAACATTGTATATCAAAATATTTGAGGCAAAATATTTTGGCGGGAGCCTTAAGAAAGACCAAAGTTTTTGACTAGCTTGGGGAAGCGACAAGCTTTTTTTCGTAAGGCACCCTAATGTAGATACACATCTACATAAAAAACTAAAAAAAACGTTTAAGTGGGCTGCAAGCTGTATTTTCAAATATTTCTATGTTAACGCCATTAAAGTCCGAACTCAACGAGATAACTCAACCCTAACTCAGCATGCTGCCTAATCAGCAAAATTGCAAACTCCAACATAGACGATAAATGAAAACGCCGAGAATGTGAGTATAAGTTTATGTACTGTTCACATACATACATAGTTGGCGAAAAACAATTGAATTCATATGAAACGGAAGTCGGCTAAACTTTGTCGAGAAAAGAAAGCAGGAGGGAAAACAAAAAGCACAAAGGAAGTGAAAAATGGAAATGAAAAATACCAATTGCCAATGACCAACGAAATATAAACACTTATCCTGTTAACATGAATTCGTACACAGGAAACTTTTGGTGCTCATTGCAGCGGCAAAAATTTCGCAATTTCAAAAACGCGGAAGAAGAATCAAGCTTGATTTTTGCTGTTTTTTTGTTTTGTTTTTTCTCTTTGCGTTGATTTTTTCACAGCGCAAAAGTAACTGAATTGTTAAAGTTTTACAATTTTGCTAGAACTTTTTTGTTTTTTTTTTTCGTTTGTTTGTTGTGTATTACTTCCAGAGCACACTTCGTTTGTTTTGCTTAGCCAGCAGGATGCGCACACACACACACCTCCAGCTACATACACACAACTGGGACGCACGTAGTTAAAGGATAAACTGAATGCACAACAAAAAGGGAACGTTGAACGTTGCAGCGCTCCAGCAGCACCAAAGTCAAAGTTGCACAGTCGAACTCTGCAGTCACCAAAAAACTACTGAATGGCCACAAAAGCACTGACCACATTTAAAGCTTACCGAAACAACTAGCAACGATATAGCTCAGTGAACTAACTGCACATTTGTAGGTATTGCAAAAAAAATAATAATAGAATATGAGTGCACATATACCTAAGAAAAAACTCGTATGTATGTGTATGTGCCTTGCATGTGCGCCATTGCATGAAAGGCAAAATGGCCACTCATTCGAGGTAATGGAATAATGACAATGATAATAGAACTCAATGTTTATTTCTTGCTATTTGTAGAATAACAAAACAAGGGGAGAATAAAAACAAACAAAAAAAAATACAAAACACAAGCAAGAATATGCGATTTGAGTGCAATTTGCACGATAGCAACTGTCACAATTTTATGCACATATCATGCATATGTATATGCATATGTATATTTACATATAATAAATTTATAGATATATCAACATAGCGCTTGCACACAAGAATAGTTGATTGCCTGCCAGGCCAGGCTCGGCCAGTCGGCCCAGCGTTAGCCACAAGTATACAGTGCGGTTATGGTAGTGGTTGTGGTTGTGGTTATGGTTACACATAAGAATGTGTGCAGAGCACAGCTGAGTATTTTGCTACAACACTCAACGTATATACATAAATATATTTAAAAAACAATTGACCACTTGCACTGTCAGCCAATGCACTATGGGTAATTTTACTCATATCTGTGGCAAACATTACTTATGACCAAACAAGTAGATTATTTATGAAAAAAATGCATTTTTAATTGATTAGCATATGACTTCCCACATTTTTACAAAACAAAAAAATTGTAACCCTTGACGACCGATTATTCTACAGGGGCCACCATTTAATTTGTGGTTTTATTGAAAAAGTTTGAATACAGTCTTTTTCCATATATTTGTATTAAAGAAAAAAAATTAACTTAGTTATAAAAACCAGGGACCGTAATCATTATGAGTTCTGTCGAAAAAATTGATATTTTATCATTATTTCATGATTTTAAAATTTTAGGTCAATAATAATAATACATTTCTGAGTTTTACTGTATCGCTCAGAAATAAAAATTATATGTCGATGCATATTTTTTTGAGCAAAAATAAAACTAAATTTTTGAGTGCTATTTTTTCGCTTTGAAATAATAATAATTTCGTGAGTTTTATTTTCTTTCATCGAAAATAATAATTATTTTTTGAGTTTTATTTTTTTGATCGAATATAAAACTCATTTCTTGAACGTTATTTTATCTCTCACAAATAAAAATTAATATTTGAGTTTTATTTTTTTCGGCAAATAGAAAAACTCAAAACCCCACCCTGCTTTTATAATAAGTGTTTAGTGGTAGTTATTTTTTGCTATGGACTCGTCAACATGTGCATTAAAAAATTACAACAAATTTATCAACCATATGTTTTCTTAATACATACATATTATCATATAAATTTGTTGTAATTTTTGAATGCACATGTTGACGAACATATAGAAAAAAGGTATTTACTACTTAAGGCTTTTACAAGAACGTTGTGGCGTGTGTGTTTCGATCTGCGAGAAAAAAATTTAACTCAAGAATTATTTTTTATTTCTGAGAGATAAAAAAACGCTAGATATGAGTTTTATTTTCGATCGAAAAAAAACCTCAAAAAATAGTCATTATTTTTGATGAAAGGAAATAAAACTCAAAAAATAATGACCTTTACTGGTCATAAAAAATAAAACTTACAAAATTATCATTATTTCAGAGAGAAAAAAACCACTCGAAAAATGAGTTTTATTTTTGATCAAAAAATCTGAGCGATTAATAAAAATTAAAAATGTAATTATTAATTATAATTTGTATATGCATCGCTCAGAAATTTTTAAATCGTAATATATTCCTTCAGGACATGAAAAACCATGCACATATGTATACTCGAAATTGTTCTACGATATTTGGAAACTTTTGATTTTTTTCATTGAAAATTTGAAAATTATCATTACTTTCGATCCCTGATAAAAAAAAAACTATTTATACAGAAGCTGTTTATGAAAAATATTGCCAAATTATATTAATTTCAATTCAAAACCTGAAATGTCTGAATTTCCTAATTTGTCTGCTGAAAAACTAAAGGAGAAGCCTTTGCAGCAACAAATTACGCAGCCTTTTGTTTCCTCTCTTTATTGAGTGCTCCCCTCCAAATGGTTGAATGAATAGTTGATTACTGACAGCATCAAGAATACCTTCAAAAAAAGCCATTTCCTCGATAAATTAAATTGACAAATTTAATACATAACACTTCAGTTTACATGTTTTTTATAGCTTAAACACGGCCAAAATTAAAAGCTTATTCAAACTTCATTTTCAAAAAAAAAAAAAAATATAATAATAATAATAAAAGGTTATGTCAGTAGTATGTGCATTTCTTTCCAACAAAAAATTTTCAAAAAAATACCAATTTTAGATCTTCAATGTAATTAATTTTTTCTTTACTTTCTATATATTTTTGTTAATTTTTTTGATAAATATTATTCGAAAAGAGCTAAAAAAATCGAGTTATGTACTTTTGTTTGTATCGATTCCAATATTTCACTCACAGGCAACGGCTTTGACCACCTGCTAAGCAATTGTAGTTCTTTTTTTTCAAAAACAAACAACACCGTTATTTTGTATGAAGTTTTTTTTATCAAATATCAAGGACAAAAAGTTTACTTTTGTAAATACGAAAAACGACTTCTGGCACAAAAATCCGCTGAAATTACCCACAGTGCAGCGTAGCAGCTGCAACTGATGGCACAACTGTGCAGTTAGCAGTGTTGGCGGTTTGGCAGCTTATAAAATATATGAGGAGAAGAAAAAACGAAATCTTCATAGTGGGCGGTCGGACGCTGAACAAACAATGACAATTGCTTGTCATAAACTTTTCATAGGACAAAAATGTCAACTGCGCTGACAGTTAAAATGTTGACAGCGAAGGAAGGGAGAAATCACAGAATTTTCTATTTTATTTTTAATCCTTCTTCAAATCAAGCCATGCAAGTTGTCTACTTCGCTGCACATGCAAACAGCGGAAATTATTGCATTTTAAATACAAATAAAAAAAGGCTAAGTACATATAACAAAAGATAAGCTAAGATTTTACTTTGTTCCGAAAACAAAAAAACAACGGAAGTATGGCATCATTGTTAGCGAAGTGAAGGTTATTTACTGTTTCGCAGGAAAAATTAAAAGGAAACAATTTGTAACTGGGTATTCAATAACCACGACATGACGATGGTGTAAAAATAAAAAGGGCGATTGACATATTTCTACTTTGCAGTTAAACTTTGAAACGATTACTAACTTTCTGCTCAAAAAAAAGTTAATTATTCTCTAATATAACCTAAATTTGTGAAACAAAAGTGACACTTTTTCAAAAAACGGCTGTTTGTGTGTATGTTCGCTGTGTGCCCAAATGTACCCACCCTGCAGGAAATGGGACTAAGTTGTAGCTAACTATTAACTATCTAGCAGTCAACTAGTTGTAACTATTTATTAACTATTTCCTTTGGCCGTAACTAACTGCTTTTGAAGGGCGATGGCCGCAAAGTAGTGAGAACTGGTTTCCTCTGCATTAGAAGTCAACTGACTTGTAGCTTACTACTTTTGGATATAAATTATCAATTAAAAAAAGCAATTTTTCAATTTTTTATATTTTTATTTTTTCTTATTTTATTTAATCTTACATATTTGTTTATATGTTCTTTGTCGATGGTCTCATATTTGAATTCGATCAGACATAACATCAAAATTATAATATAAAATTTCGACCTTTATTTTATTTGTCCTGAATACGAAAAAGACTCTGCGAAGTGCAGAAAAAAGTGTATTGAAAGTAATTTTAAATGAGGATATTTATATAGAAACTTTTAAAAAATAACAAACTCCCGATAACGTCTGCATGACTCCTGCACGACTTTACAACTAACTTGAATTTAGTTTTTTCATAGCTAATTAGAAGTTAGTTATTTATAGGAATCCCGCATAAAAGCTAACTAGAAAGTTGGTTATTTTAATCAATTGATAATTTTTTTCAGCGGGGCAGCTGCGTTGAGCGGAAAGAAGCAGGCAAAGCAAAGATGTGCAATTACGCAAATGTATATGTGTGTGTGTGTCTGCTCATTTGCTTTGTTGCTTACTGCTTCTTCGTTTTTTTGCGTTTGGCGATGAAACAATATGCCTGTTCCAGGTTCTTCTGTGGCCGCCTTCCATAAGGTTTATTAATGGCAAAAAACAACTTTTCCTGCAAATCGTAAATATCGTTAATATCATGAACATCTGGAACGCAACTAATATTTCTTTTGCATTTCAATTCTCTTCATTGCTCTTTAGCAATATTTGAGCATATCA
>JAPVRG010272707.1:7952-19277 GCA_029783565.1 Rhagoletis cerasi
AGTCGGCGTAAAACTGTAGGTCCCTCCCCTTTGTGTGACAACATCAAGGCGCACGCCACAAATCGGAGGAGAAGCTCGGCCAAACACTAACATATGTGTAAGCGCCAATCTATTATTATTATTATTATGATTTTTTCCCGGCTTTATGTTTGAATAGAAAAAAATAATTAAAATCCGCAAAAAATATGCTTAACCTGCAGGATTTATAGAAGACATGGGTGGCGCCTTCAGCGGTACCGCTACTTTTTTCTTGGCCTATTTGACAAAATCAGCTGTTTGTGAGCAATAAGGTCTAAAATTAGTAAATTGAAAAACTTTTGCATGATGTTCAATTCTTCAAAACTTGGTTTGCGGCACTCAATTGGTTGTAAAATCGCCGCCTTAATGAAATCGAGAGTAGTCAGCGAGTTTTCTTTCTACTGGGAACAGTCTCTTTAGGACCTCAACGAAATTATGTATTCCCCAAGTTTGATATTTTTGCGTGGTAGTCAAACCCCAAGAGGATTTTTCCCCACTTCATCACAACTTTTTTACAGAGAGTTAAAGTTAACTTTTTTTTGGAGAAAAGTTCTATTATTTTTCATGAAACTTTATGTATTTACTCGTCCCCTCTAATCGGCAGAAAATTCTTGTATTCGGATAACCCTAGTAAAATTTACTGTCTAACGTTTCTTTAGACAATTTTAACCCTTTAACTGCCAGTTTTTCAAAGCCGGGTCAAAACGAACCGTTCTTGTAGCAGTGAATGGGTTAGAAATGCTCGGCCCAGTCTGATGCATCCTCCGGACAATGCTTCTGGAGCTTTTTGCGGACTCTGCTTGTGCTTGGCTCTCAACCCAGCAGAGGTGGTAATTGATGATTAACATTGGCCACTGTGCCTACCCACCATTTTTTGCTTGAATAAATATTTTTTTTATATAATACATACATGCTAGCATACTGGTCTCCCCTCTCACTGAGTTATTCACTATGACTTTTTCCAATCTCTCAAGCAATTTTCGAATTCCATCTCTGACGAAGTGATAATTCGCTTTTGCCCTAAGAATTAAAGCACTATCCAGAAAGGGCTGACTGCATTGATTGAAATGAATATAATTGAAGGGTTAAATATCGCGAGTGCTGACAATCTCCCCAAGTCAACGGCTTCGGCTCAATATTATCTGGCTAATTAGATCAAAAGCGCCTGCGTGCCGAAAAAGATTGTTCTGTGTACCTTCTTCTTCTTCGTCATCACGTGGGATTTCGATAAAACTGTCTATGGTTCTATTTCGAGCATGAAATTACATCGTCCTTGGGCAATACTCTAGTTAAAATGAGGACCATGAGATGCTGCCAAAAGGGAGGTATCCTTTCTCCCTTGCTTTGGTCACTTGTGGTAAACAACCTCTTCATCAGACAATATGTCTGTGGTTATAATGCTGTTGGGTACGCAGATGACCTGGTCCGCTTGATCGTCCGTCCAATTGTGGCTTATGCATCCGTAGCTTGATGACAGAAGACACTGCAAAAAACTGCCATACTACGTCTCAACAGGTTTAAAATATTGGCATGTCCCTCTGCAACTAAATCAATGAGATCTTGTTCAACTGCGGCGCTACAGGCGCTTCTAGTATGAACTCCTCATCATATTTTTATTCCAGTAACAGCAGCCACGTGGAAGTTGGAATTTCGAAACAAAGAAATTTCCTGCAGATATTCTTGGGAAGAAACCAGGGTTGTTAATATGCGGAATTTCTGATATCATAAAGTAGAAAGATCCAAGTGAAAATCCCAGATCGGGAATATAGGGCAAACGGAATAGAGATATAAAATATCTTCAAGTTCGCAGTGTGTCTTTTTCTGCTTCACCCAAACACTCAATTCACGAAATATTTATGTACTCCTTTGCTACTATCCTGAAATAAATTGTATTTTTTTAACCCACATAAATGACTAACTAAGAAAGTAAAAAATATATAAGTGGTCTACTTACCACTGAGTGAACATATTCTTTCACACAATGGCGCCGCAATCAAATGTAATGGTTGACCAGTAAGTTTAAAATTTTCAATACCACCGTAAGTAGCACGTGACGCAGCCGCATGAGCCGATCAGGTAATCTGCTTGTTCATTCAGTACTCTGTTACAATACAATTTTCCATGAATGCTCATAGTAGGTATGTCGGTGTATATATGAATATTTTCGTATTTATGTATATGGAGGTAGGTAAGTACTACAACAAGAAAACAAAAACAATATCAAACAAGCGCGCTGAAAATTGAAACACGTCGTCTCATCGCTTAAACAGCTGAGGATTTTGTTGTTTGTTTTACTTGGTTTTATAAATTTATTTACAGAAAAAGTATGTAGCTTACTTCGGTTACCATAATGTGAAGGTGGAAAAAACTATGTTTTTCCTTCTGTAAATATTATCCTGCCGTAATTGAATTATAAAACCATGTTGCATGCCCCAAAGCGAATTTTTAAGCTCTCGGAAATAAGTTTGCAGTTTAAATTTATGTAAGTAGATAAGTATTTTTATGTACGTATGTATTTTTCCCTGACCAATATTTAAAGGTAAAAAAATACCTTATTGTGGTATTGCGGTATATAAATGTCGCTCATGAAATCAAATTCGTTGTAGGCAGTTAAAGCATCTCGATGCAATACATAAATATGTATATGTAGATATTTGTACATAAAAGAAAAAATTATACGTGTTTGGGCAATCATATAGGTGCTGGCAACCCTGATTTATTACATTTAATTTAATCTCTAAAATTTTTATTTCTGAAGTGAAACTTCTTTATTGGGGGTAGTGAATTAAAGTGCGTCCATTCCATTTTCCCTTTCTATATTTGGCCTTTATACTTCGCTGCAGATAATACGCTCTTTAAAATACATTTACGCGAGTTTTATGTACAGTTTGTAATAAGTAATAGATACACATTTTAAAGTTTCATAAATTGCTTTTTATTTATATAAAGTTAATAAAGAATTCCAACATTTTTAAGAAAATAACGGTACTCCTAACCCCAAAACCCACCCCTTGTGTGCGCTATTGGTCTTATAGAGTGTATTTTATGAAAGCTATAAATCCACCGTCAACGAACTAATTGAGCCCTACCGATGTGGCTTTAGAGAGGGAAATCTGCCATTAACCAAGTATTCCCCATATGCTGAATCTTGGAGAAGAGTCGTGAGGAAAGGATAGACACAAACGCTTTTCGAAAGCTCGAAAAGAAGTTGCCTTTTCGTCGCTATATCTGAATTTGGTAGCCACGCGAAACTAATACGGCAGTGTAAAATAACGTTAAGCAACATCACCCAGCTCCGTCAGAATTGGGAAGGCCATCTCCGAGCCGTTTTATACCAAACGAAATTTCATACAGATTAGTGATGTGGGGGAAGAAAGCTGCACATCTAAATGGCTCAAGAACATGTTTTTCAAGAGTCACTGGCCAAAGTCGATATGTGTTTCCTAGTTGGATATAGAAGAAAACCCCATGAAACTGGTGGTGAGTGAGGAAAAATCTAAGTATCTTCGATCACCAAGCAAACAGTGTTGACAGTTATATGTAACTTCGAAAATTTAGAGAACTTCTTTCACTTGGAAATCAGCATTAACACCGACGATGATTCCAGCCTTAAAATCTAAAGGCGGCCTTTGGAGTGTTCAAGAGAAGGCCTCTGCGGAGGATTTACGGTGAATACCGTAGACGTTCAAACGACGAGCCGTATGACCTTACCAACGATGGCTTGGCCATGTCGCATGAATTTATTCCAGAGACCGAAAATAATTATTATCCTAATAATTAGGATCAAAAACGTCGCCTAGTTTTAAGAGACATTTTTTTCGTCTTTGTATAATAATTATTTGTATAATATTTATCTTTTTTTGTATAATATTTATCTTTTTTCGTCTCGCGGGACGATTGTTTTCAGTTATAAATTTTTTCGTCTTCTCATAATAATTATATGGGATTTTTGTTTTTTTTTTGTCTCTTGCGGCCTTTATTTCCAGACGGAAATGATTAACGTCTTCTCATAATAATTTGCCTCGTTTCATATAACTTTTTAGAAAATTTTAATATTTTGAATTTAATTTCTATTATATGGCAACCCTTGCACATCTACATACCAATCCCTTCAATTCTCGGTGCAGATCTGGTGACGGTGCGTTAAATATTTTACGCAAACATCTCCAAACTCGATTATTTGCATTTGATTTTGTGGCAACCCTTTTCAAAGAACCAAAATCACGTAAAAGCAAAGCCCTTTAATTTTACACCTCATTTTTGCAAATCGAAATAATGATATAGATTTGATGACATGAACAGTCCTGGCGTTATATATATAACGCTTTAAGGACCGTTAACGGATCTGTTTTTAGCTATATTTTATTTATTTATTTATTTATTTATTTGTTTCATTCATTAGTTAAACTTAATTACACAAAATTCCATTGAATTACTTGAAAATAGATAAGTTAATGGTCCTCAACCTCCGAACTCGATTACGAACGTAAATCATATTTGTCTTGAAATAAACGGCCCGAGAGACGAAAAAAATGAAAATCCCATATAATTATTATGAGAAGACGAAAATAATTTACATCTTAAAATAATCGTCCCGCGAGACGAACACAACTTTTCCATTGTTCAGTAATAACACTGGATCACAAATTTGTATTTTTTTTCTGTGCTCCAGATGCGACTAAATAATTGCTATGTAGAATCGCTCGCTGATTTCGAAAATTGAGTTAATTTCTTTTTCTATGGATACATTTTCGAGATATTTGCAATTTACCGTTATTTAGCTAAAAAGAAGAAGAGGTCCCACTTAATCACGTATAACTTAGGAACTAATTTAACAATCTTAATATGAAATGTAGATAATTAAAGCTAACAAGATTCTCCATAAACGGGATGCATATCACTGTTCCATAGGCCTAGTAGTTTCTGAGAAATTAATTAATTATTCCAGATATTTAGTTTTTTTTATGAAAAAATGAAAAAAATTCAAACTTTAACACGAGAAAAATAAAAGAGAAAACAATTTTTTGTAAATGTCTGGTATATCAAAGCCTGTTCTTCTGCGAAAAAATCGAGCTTATAACAAAGAAAATCGATGGATAAATCAAAAAGTAGTGAATGGGTAAATTAAAACGCGCGCAATGATTTTTTTGTATGAAATATGAGCAGAAAAAAGGTTGTTCATACGCAACGTACGCTACATGGCGTATGAGTAACCTTCATTTCTGTACATATTTCATACGAAAAAATCATTGCGCATTTTCATTTCTCCGTTCACAGCTTTTCTATTTATCCTTCGATTTTCTTCGCTGGAAGCTCGATTTTTCGCAAAAGAACAAACTTTAATATACAAGACAAAAATTTATAAAAAAATTTTCTTCTCTTTTATTTTTCTCGAGTTAAAGTTTGATTTTTTTTCATTTTTTCATAAAAAAACTAAATATCTGGAATGATTAATTAATTTCTCAGAAAGTACTAGGCCTATGGAATAGTGATATGCGTACCGTTTATGGAGAATCACGTTAGCTTTACTCATCTACATTTCATATTAAGATTGTTAAATTAGTTCCTAAGTTATACGTGATTAAGTGGAACCACTTCTTCTCTTTAGCTGAATAACATAATCCGATTTTCGGAATCAGTGAGCAATTCTACATAGGAATTGGATAGTGGCATCCAGTGTACAAATTTGATGTAAACCAGTGTAATTATAGAGCAATATTTAATTTTATTTCTTATAATCTATTGTTTGAATAAGTTTAAAAGATACGATGTATTTTGGAACGATTTTCCGTCATACCTTGTCAAATTGGTTTGAAGACAACCCGGTTTCGGCACTGAAGATGGCACAACGCCTAAACCGGTTTGTCTCTAAACCAAATTTGACAAGGGATGACGGAAAATCGTTCCACAATAGATCATTTACCTACCTTTTTGGAAACACAAACAACCAAAAAGAAATTTCAAAAACACATTTCAAATACAAAAATAAATAATTATGGTGTCATTAAATTCAAAACAAATTTAACAAAGGAGCTCAAAATTAGATTTTACACTAATGGCTTTAAAGAGGATTACCCATGAATTTTGGCACGTCCCAGGTCGGGCGTACAGGTAACAGAACTCAAATATACTTTACTAGACTGTACATGTACTATTTACATGTAGGTGTAAGTGAAAGCGTGTACGAATTCCGAACAACAATAGATGTGAGTTAGTGGTTGCTTGAGTCGAGCAAATTGTTAAACTCAAATTGTGTCAACACTGTAATTATTGAATTAGTTTTACAATCAAGCTGCACACAAGTAAATATTCTCCACTTACCAGGCGAGCGAGCAACCAAATCCACTTGTGATATATGTAAGTGCAGGTAGGTAAAAAGAAGCCATACCTTATGTGACCAAGTTAACATTTAATTCAATACTCGCAATTACCTCCGTGCTCAACATTTTTATTAAGTTTTTTCACTATACAAGGTGCCTCAAAATTTACGCAAGATTTGAGTTTAATAAAAAAAATGTTTTTTCAATCGTATTGTTTTTATTGCAGCATAAAGTACATATCGAGCCCTAACAGCAAAAATAACGAAAGAAATAATTTACATGAAAAAGTAAATTTTGAAAAAAAACTCATCATTTTTGAAATTTTGTTCAACAATGAGTTTTATTCAAAACTTGGAACTATCTAGTTAAAAAGTAAGAAGAAATTTGATTATAACACGTATTTTCTTAAAAAGTAAGATTTCTAAAAAGCTGTCTAGAAAGATTTTGGGTTTGTTGGGTGAATGCCATGGCAGAAATTTAGCTCTATTTTTGTTGTTAAGCTTTTGTTGTGCGTAGCAAACACGTTCCAAATGTGTCTGTAAAACGAAATGTATTTAAGGGAAAGTAAGTATTTAATGTACATTTATTTACACTTGAAAATAGGGACAATCAGAGTCTAAACATACATACATACACATGCACATATGCATTGCTACAAACAAGCACATTTTGCCTACCCGCAGGCGCTCATGCTTTTGACACTTTTACGCTGACAAAGTGGCAACATCGGTTTGAAGAGGTAAAAACTTTTCGCCACTAATGTAATGGTTACACAGAGGTGGGGCAAGTATGTGTGTTTGTATGCACAAAATGCCGTTGGCAATGAAGGTAATGTCATTTAAGTCGGAAAACTAAAGACAACGATGTAAAAACTTTTATGCAACATTTGTAATGGCAAGCCTTAACCCCAGCACAAGTAGACTGTGATGCAGTTATATATGTATGTATGTACGGTGACTTGCTAACTGTAAGTTAGTCACTCAGGCAGTCAAACACATACTCACTTCACACACACACACACACAAAACCATTTTGCGGAGCGGTCCAGTTACGTTTTGTTAGTTTAAAAAGTTACCTCCCACTCGACCAGCTTTACTAAACTCGTTACTTGCCAGAGTATTGTATGTGCATATGTATGCGTGTATTTGACCCCAAAACAGAAAAAAATTCCAATAAGGTAAACACGTTTCAGACGTAAAGTTTTTGCAAATTAAATTCAGATTAAACTTGTCAAAATATGTATGCATGTAATATTCAACATTTCCGCCCTTCCTTCCTTCCTTTGGTTTCCGCAGAATTTCGTAACGGATATCCGCTATAGTGGTTAGGTGGTGCATATTGCACAGCAAACATATTTGCAAAACAATTTGAAAGTTACTTTTACATAACTATAGACGTTAGATATAGATTTTGCAAGTCTTTTTTAATCTGAAAGGTTATTTCGATTCAACTGAAAGTGGCGTATTTAGGGACCAGAGAAATATCCAGTGAGAGTTCGAAGGACAGCTTGGTATTGGCGTAAAAAAGTACTGTCAAAGACATCAGCACACTTCCTATAACAACCCTTTGCATTTTATTATTTTGAGCAATACTCGTACTTACGGATTATTTCAGACTTTTAGTTTTTTGAGCAGAAAGTATTCGATAAGCTTTGATTTTTATTTTTAAGGCGTTGCACAGTGTCCAATTTTTCGAAAAAGCTGGCCAAAAGACAAAAAAAAAATTTGGTGAATTCATACGCATAACCATCTAATATTGTCAAGAGGGCTCAACTGCGTATAGTTATAAGAAAACAAGTCGATTCTCTTAAGGCATTTAGTATGACAATAGATCGAAGTAACTGTTGCTAGCAACTCGCTCTAAACTTTTAGTAAATTCGAGTTTTCGTCGTTGTTAAAATTGTGGTATTGTCTTCCCAAATATAACAGATTTCAATCATCCGTTCATGGACATTGCAATCTAGAGTATGTAAAACATGCTTTTTCATTGTCACGCTATCTAAAAACTGGCGTGAGACATAGGCTATCCGCGGTTTGATTGTTTTTTTTTTGTTTACTCATTTATGATAAATTATGAAAATAGTTACGAGATCGAGATGCGCGGTCTAATTTTTTTTTCATATATATTGAAGTTTTTCCCATCCACCTTGGTTAAAACCATCTGCCACAAGCCACCACTGAAGTTTGAACATCAGTTTTTATACGCGATTTTTTATTTTTTTTATGTTTAAAAGATTTAAGTTATATAAAAAAATACTTCTGTCAGGATTTTAATGTTTGAAAGATTGGATGTTTTTGGAATTTAAATCAAGTCAGAAAGTACTACTATATAAAAGTGCACTCGGCGTGAAACCAATAGTCTGGAGGAACATCTATCTAAAAAAAAATGAAAACCGTCACGCCACATTCAGACCAAAGAAGTGAAGTGGCACATACGATAGTTTCATAATTTCGCGCAAAGGGGTCGATATATTGTAGTAAACGAATAATTTTTAAGCAAAAAAAAACTTCAAATCTCATATAACAATTTCTTCATAATCGAATGATCGGAACTAAACCAAATAAGTATGGTACCACCCTTACGGTACCACCTTTTCGATAAAAAAGAATTATCGAAAATGGTTCACGTGGTCCAAAGTTATCCGGTAACATACATAAAAAAATATTCCGACGAATTAATAACCTCCTCCTTTTTTTTAAGTCGGTTAATAATCAAGTACTGTGTACTTAAGTATTTTTGATGTCACTTAATACCGATTATGATATTATTTACATAATTTAAGTGTACTAATCCCGAAATAGTCCCGAAAATCTCGAAATATCAGGGACCTAAAATAACCAAGATTTTTATTTTTAGATCATTGCAAAATCGTAGTTTTTGATTTTTATTTGTTCGACCAAAAATAATCGTTATTTTGGATTTTCATTGTTTTCGATCATATTTAACTGTTACAATGAAAACTGCGTTTTTATGACAGTTTTTAGACCTTATTAATTTAAACAACTAAATCTGAAAATAACGGTTATAGTATGGTCGGAAAATAGGAATCCAAAATATAACGACTAAATTTCGGATCGGAGAAATTTAAATTCAATTATAACGGTTAAATTATAATTTTGAAATAGGCACGAAAATCCCACAACAGTCCCGCAAATCCCGAAACAGTCCAAATAATCTTGAATCCCGACGTAATCCAGAAAACCTCGAAATCTGGAAGCATTCCCGGAAAAGGTCAATAAAGAGCGTAGGCTTAAACGAATTTACATATATGTATAAGTACTAGGGCGTTTTTTTGGGGTTTTGGAGATGAGGTAGTGTGGAATTTTCATGGATTATTGAGCTAAGTTTTAGAAATTGCTGATTTTTTAGTTTCCTTCAAAGCCTAATATCTCAAGAAATTTCGATGATAGCTTTTCTGTAGGAAATTGAATTTACTACAAATTTGTCATTTAAATTTTTTCTGTAGTTGTTGTTGCTTACGAGATAGGGGCCAAAAAACGAGAATTTCATAAAAAAATGGGGTTTAGTGACCCGTACTAACGCGCTGGTGGGAGTTAGGATTACGGCGCAATAGACACTTTTGTAGGGCATTCAATTCTGAAGAAACCCTATCATTGACCAAGATTACACCATAAAATGCCTCTGAGCTGTAGAGTTTTAAAGAAAAAATATTAAAGTTTACCTGTATTTTATATGAGAAATCTTTGAACACCTTGGGCGAGTACTTAATGTTAGCATTAAGAGTTCAAATTTTTTTTTTAAGGTATTTTCCACAAAATTTCGATGTGGGAGTGGAAAAAAAAACAATAGTAGCAAATTGAATTTACTACAAATTTGTCATTTAAATTTTTTCTGTAGTTGTTGTTGCTTACGAGATAGGGGCCAAAAAACGAGAATTTCATAAAAAAATGGGGTTTAGTGACCCGTACTAACGCGCTGGTGGGAGTTAGTCAAAGATATCACACGTAAATTTTGGTCCCGATCGGAGACCGTTTAGGCGTGTCGCACAGGGGCCAAAGTTCAGATTCCTGTATGGAGACTCAAAAAATTTAAATATTTTTTTTTTCATCTAATACCCAAAATGTATGTTGAGTCTCCATAGTGGAATCTGAACTTTGACCCCTGCGCAACATGCCTTAACCGACTCCAATCAGGACCAAAATTTGTAAGTGATATCTGCGCCTACAGTAGTATCGATTTTGGGTATTAAATGAAAAAATAAATTTATTTAGATTTTGAGTCTCCATAGCGGAATCTGAACTTTGACCCCTGTGCGACACGCCTTAACCGTCTCCAATCGGGATTAAAATTTATATGTGGTATCTTCGA
Source organism: Rhagoletis cerasi (assembly GCA_029783565.1). NCBI lineage: Eukaryota > Metazoa > Arthropoda > Insecta > Diptera > Tephritidae > Rhagoletis > Rhagoletis cerasi. The sequence goes on from JAPVRG010272707.1 coordinate 18,620, forward strand.
CCGTGGTATTACCGATTGAGGGGGTAAGACTCAAAATTTAATTTTAAGGACCACCCTAAAGTACATATTAGTTTTAATTTTTAAGAGCTTTCAAACTACTATGACGGGCTGGTGTTAATATTAAAATTTACATCAAAGTAGTAAAGAACTCAGGGAAAGCTACTAGGTAGATCCCGCCTCTGAGTATTTTTTTTTATCTGATTGACCGACAACTGTAAACAAACTTTAAAAAGCGCGAAGCTGTAGAAACTCTTCATGGCAGACGAGAAAATTGTTCGTTGAGAAAACCTTGTGATATTAGCTAAAAACAATTTAAATAAAAATCAATTTTCATATCGGAAAATATGCTTTGAAGAAATAAGATCGAGAGCTAGGGTTAGATATAAGTACCCTGCAGTGAAAAGTCAAACCACTCAGTAAAAATACCAGTTCATGAACTGGTATGAGCTAAAGCGATGGGCTACCAGTTCGACAATTTCGAACAACTTATGCGATCAGCGACATCTGCCTTTGAAATGCCAAAGCCAAAACTAAAACGCAAATAATAATTATAATTAATTATAATTGCTTCTCTCACAAGTGTCGGCTGTGGCGTCGCGTGAAGGCTACTGCTTCTGGTTCTGAGATCGCAGGTTCGAGTCCGATCGGAGGTGGTAAG
>JAPVRG010272710.1:5965-18484 GCA_029783565.1 Rhagoletis cerasi
TTGCGTCTGACGGCATTCGAACCCGGGCCTTCCTGAAAGCTAACAAATAGTAGCACGCACCTCTGCGCACTCAGCTACAGCCAGAACATTATTATATTAAATTTAAATCAAATTTCTTAGAATCGTTCAAACAAATTTATTTGTAAGTCGGTTTAAAAAAAAACCCTCTGCTAAAAAATTTCAAATCACGAACATGGAAAAGCCAAAAATTACTGTTTTGACAAAATCATGTTTCTTTTTTCTTAGTGCATTTTCGTGTTTTGTTAAAACAAGTTATATTTAAATGGGTTTTTATGTGTTAACTATGTATTTATTTATTTAATATTCATTTCTCAAATAAAAATTTAAAATTTTTTAGTTGTACATATTTGCTTTTGATATTTTTTGATACTTTTTTTGCTTGGCAATTGATACACTTTTTTTCGATCTCGCGGCAACACTGTCTACGATATGTTTGACAGAATTACAAGTTTTTACCCGAAAAGCGTTCCCGTACTTTCCGGGTTTTCTCTCTTTCTCTGAGAGCAATTTCGCTTTTTGACAGTTCTACAGGATTTATCCCGAAAAGTTGAGGAACGAAGCTACTGACTTGAACACCATTTATCTTGTTTAAATCGTTTTGCTGTTATTGTTACTCAACATTTTTTGTCATTTGAAGTTGTATTTTTTTTTAAGTTGTCCAAAACTTTGTTGAATTCAGTGTTTTCTGATTATTTCTTCTTTGGTAGCATTGAACTTCCTCGTCGCAGAGCAACCGCGCTCCACCACGCGGCCACCACTGGCAGCCAGCCAGCCGCGCCAACCATGCCGATATCCAAGTAATGCGCCACTGCTAACGAGAAATGAGCCACAAACTTTTTAATTGTTTCATTTTATGAGGTGGCTGTGCGAAAGTCGAGCACAAAAGGCAAAAAATTGTGGTTCAGCAACAATGCTTGGAACTACGTCATCGATGACAATAGTTGTTTTTAGCTATAATGTAGCGCTAGCTTATAAAACTAACAATACAACCACGTGCTACTGTGGCTCGCTATTCAAGAGCGCGCGGCCGGCAAATTAAGCTGCCAATACAGCTTGAAATAATGTGCTCCGGATTGCTTTGCGTTTCAGCGATGCGAAAGAGTAAGCCAACCGGTTTCTTTTGGGTACGTTTCAATGGACCAAGTCGTAGCCGCTATACATAGTAGTACATTGAAAGCTGTAACCGTCCGGCGCGCATGCGCAGTGATTTCACACAGCTTATTTATAGTTAGCTATAAATGTTTTGGCAATGGCAAACCTTCGAGGGTACTTCTGCCATGAAAAAGCTTCTCATAAAAATACAATCGCCGTTCGGAGTCAGCATAAAACTGTAGGTCCCTCCCCTTTGTGTGATAACATGAAGGCGCACGCCACAAATCGGAGGAGAAGCTCGGCCAAACACTAACATATGTGTAAGCGCCAATCTATTATTATTATTATAAATGTTTTTTTTACAAATACGACATTTCGAATTTATTTCGCTTTATATTTATTACTTCATTATTACTTATTTGAGTGATACGTGGCTATTCCATTTCCATTCCAAAGCGTGAGTAGATTTATGCTCATAAAAATGTATGTATGTAAATACATTAGACCGTACCGGAAAAATGTTCGCCGTAAACTACGGAGTCTAAAGTACTTTTCCAAGGCAATTTTGAAACACATTTTTTAAGGAACGCCTTTTTACATTTTTCATTATATCTTCGGCTTTTACAGTCGGATCGTAAATTATGATATATCGATGTTCCTGTCTTTTTTTACCACAGTTCATTGACCTCAAGTACCCTGTTCTAGTACTTAACCACCAGATATCAGTTCCTACCACGCTAACGTACCACCCTAAAGTCAATAAATTAAAGCTTACCAAAAATTATTAAACTTTTGCAGAGGAAGTATTTTGATCAGGGACGGTAACGGCTATGATCTTCATATAAAAATCATATTTTAACTGTTCCAATTTGATTTATATTTAATCGTTATTTTATAATTTTTACTTTTTCGATCAACTTAATCGTTATTTTGTGATTGTTATTTATTTGATCATGAATAATCATTTAATTTGGCTTCATATTTTTTAATCAAATTCACACGTCATTTTCTGATTTTTATTTTTTCGATCAAAAAATAATTATTTTCGATTTTTATTTTTTCGATCATATTATAACAGAGACCGTAACGGTTATGATCTTTATAAAAAAATCATAATTTAACCTTTAAAATTTGATTTCTATTTTTTCGATCAAATTTAATCGTTATTTTATTATTTTTATTTTTTCTATCAAAACATAATCGTTATATTTAATGTTTATTTTTTCGATAAAAAAATAATCGTTATTTTATGATTTTTATTTTTTCAATGAAAAAAATAGTCGTTATTTTTGGTTTTTATTTTTTCGATCAAAAAATATTTAAAGCGGTCATAAAAAAGCAGTCTCCGTTACAATGGTTAAAAATGATGAACTATTTAAAAACAAAAATTTTTATTGCCGAATGTGAAAAATATTTTTTTCGAAATAAAAATCAAAAATAACGATTATTTTTTGATCGAAAAAATAAAAATCAAAAATAACGATTATTTTTTGATCGAAAAATAAAAATCATAATATTTTTGTTTGCTGCCGTACTCTGCAAGTGCTAATGGATTTAATTTATTCATGATTTCTGTTCATTTATCATTTCAATTTATCACCGATCTGTGGCTCAGCTCATGCACAGTGTAGTGAGAGCGAAATGAAATGATTTTTCTTTAAGTTATCTAAGTTCTTTAAGTAGTTGTCCTCCAGAAAGTTGAAGTGCATTCTCCGGCAGGCGGTGCACTTGTATAGGAAGTACTGGGTGGATTCTTTCCCTTTCTCACCTCTACAGCTTCTGAGATAGTCGTCATGCGGGTGTCCGCATCTGGCGGCCATGTGGCAATTGGTTCAGTGCCCAGTTAGTATTCCGATCAGAAGACGAAAGTTCGGTTTTTGAGAGCCTTAGCCAACTTCGTGCGCTTCGTCCAACGAAGGCGAGTTTTGATGGAGCAAGAATACGCTCCAGTAATATGGGTGTATTCAAACTTGCTTTAAAGTTTTTATACAAAATTTTTTCATCTACTGAATTCCAGTTTAGCGCACTGTGCAGGCCATTTGCGTCTATTGATAAATTTATGTATTTAAGATCAAAATTTATAAATTTTTTTGTCGCGTGACTTTGGTGGCGTTTTTCTCTTAGTTTTTTCTGTAATAGCTATTGACAACAAATGCGCATTATATGTTGTAAAATTTTATTGAGTGGATATATATGTTTATTGCATATCAACCTTAATTAGTTTAGCTGGATCATCTCTGTGGGGGTCATAATTTACATAAAATGTTGTTTATTTTCTGGTGGGTAAATTAAAAGAATATTTTTTTAACAAAAAAAAGATAAAATAAGTTTCTCGTATTTATTTAGGAAGTGAAATCTAAATGCAACTAGGTAAGGTTTACAAATATATATTTTTTTAACAAACTGTGTAAACTCCAATTACACAGGCCATAATACTATAGCAATTAAACTCAAGCTTTCTTTTTATTATGCAAATTAGGGCCGGTAGTTATAAGGGCCCACGCTGTATATTTGAGAACAGATTTTGAGTTTACAAATAACAAATAAACAATAAAGTTATACCCGTATTCATTGCATAGTCTCAAAAATATTTTAATAATATCAAATAAAAATTCACTGACCTAACTCAATTAAATTCAACATTGCTTGGCATTTGTTATTTAAATTCTTATCTCAGAATTGCTGGAAGCAAAAAGCACTGCCTCGAAAACTGAATGAATTGCCGTTTTAGTAAGTGGCGCTACGCTGTGCAATAAATATACGTACATACATACTTGTACTTGTAGAAATTAATTTATTTTATGTACATAAGTGCGTACATTTGTATAAATATTTCTGCGCTACGTACATTTTAAGCTGGCATAATTTGCCTTTGGAAACGCCCTGAAACCAATTGTACAAATAAGTGCGTACGAGTGTGCTTGAAAACATTCATGGCACGCTTTTGAGGTCGTGAGACCTCTTACTCGCTTAACACCAAATGCATGCAGACATACTTACATACTTACTTAATTTCAACGATGCATGTCTGCATTGTTAAAAAATGCCATTTGAAAGTGCAAACTAATTTATGCAAATGTAAACGCATACATACATAAATTTCCAAATGCCAGCAAAGGCCAATTGTAGTTTGTATATTGTGCTGCAATTAGTCAACGATTAGTCATACTTAATTAAAAATGGAAAGCATTCAAACTAAAAACTTTACAAACGCAAAAAAAATAATAAGAAGAAAAAACAAAAACACTTGTATAGTACCAGACATGTGGCCTTCCGCTGATAACCGAAGCGTTCGCTACACTTCCCAGACACCTTATTTGGAAAACTTTTATTTGTAGTATGTGCCCTTTTTCAATGCTTTTGCGGTTGGAAAATGCGTGTACATTAGGGTGGTCAAAAAAAAAGTTCAAAATGTTAAGCTTTCACTCCCTAGTATTTTTCTAAATGGAAAAAAATAATACCCGTATTTTTTGTTAAAAAAAAATGATGTTTAGATCTGTCTCAAAGAAGGAAAAACACTTTTTCGTCAAAATGGTATAGAATTCTTGAATCAATATTTTCAATCTACAAACAATGCTTCTCTTCAGAAGACTTCAAAGAATAATAGCCAATTTTTTATTTAGCTAACTATTATTTATGGGTCCCCAAAACCCCCAAAAAACGCAATGGAGAAGCCATAGAATATAATTAGTATAACAAAATAGTTAAATAAGACATTGAGTATTATTCCTTGAAGTCTCCTGAATAGAAACAGAGTTTGCCGATTGAAAAATATGGATTTTCAAGAATTCTATACAACTTCGTCGAAAACGTTTTTTCTTCTCCATATAAAATATATGGAAAACTTCATGGGATTTGATACAGTTACCAATATCATTTTTTTAACAAAGGAATACGGGTATTTTTTTTCCATTTAGAAAAATCCTAAGGGGTGAGAGCTTAACATTTTAAACTTGTTTCCCCCCCCCCCCCGCATGTATTTTTGGACCACCCTAGTGTACATACATACAGTGGCGGACAAAAGTCTACGCACAGATAATTTTTCACAATGTTTGCAAAGTTTTTTATTTTAATTCCTTTTAACTAATTTTTCATAAAAACATAGTTCATACTACAACAAAATACATACAAATAGAATCTCTAAACTTCTTGCAAAACTCAGGAAAATTAAATAAATTTTCATAAAGCTTTTCAACTTTCTAATCAGATTTTTTATAAATTTTAGTATAGCAAAGTGTGAGCCTGAAGTTTTTAAAAAATTCCGTTGATTTTTGATAATTTTTTTTGCTGGCAGTGTCACACATTTTCTTCCATACAAAGTATGTTCGACAATTTTTATATATGGAAGAAAATGCTCAACACCGTCAACAAAAAAAATTGCCAAAAATCAGCGGAATTTTGTAGCCACTTGAAACATGCACTGTGTTATATAAGAATTGAATGGGCTATAAAACTGCATTCACAAAATTTTTATACAAATCTGATTAGAAAGTTGAAAAATTGTATGAAAATTTATTGAATTTTCCTGAGTTTTACAAAATGTTTATAGATTCTATTTGTATGTATTTTGTTGTAGTATGAACTCTATTTTTATAAAAAATTAGTTAAAAGCAATTAAAATAAAAAAACTTTGCATACATTGTGAAAAATTCTCTGTATGTAGACTTTTGTCCGCCATTGTATATATAAATAACAAAGCAAGTGTGTATGTGTATTTATGTGCACTGTCACTATTAGTTGTACTCATAAATATTTATAAATACTCGTATTTTAGTTTTGTTTCTGTACATATTCGGTAATTTACACAAAACAAACATCAATCTGCTACGATTATGCTGAGAAGGTCTGCTTGCGACACGTCGATTCATCAACTGCCGAATGATGTGGCTGCTGGTATTACCGTTGGTGCGGGTGTAGCCATTGTGAGTAGTCGGCGACCGGTTTAGTGCTCCTTCTGGTATATTGATTACTATTATTATTATTTAAATGCGTCATAGTTGTTTCTGTAAAGTGTATATTTCTTTGAATAATTTATTTTTGCCGATCCTTTGAACCTTAATGAGTAATATATGTATGTACTTGTAAATCATCTGTTTGTTTTTCGTGGAATGGATTAATGAACTATTTTTATCGAACTTACTCAGCAGACGAAAGTGTCAAAGAATATATTCTTGTAATAAAGTTAAATCAAGTTTTTTCAAGTTCAGCATAAATTTACAAAGTACATAAATGCTTCAGAATTGGTATTAATAGTAATGAATACGAAGACGAAAATAAAAATGATTACGGGTACGAATAAGTCTATGATAAAATAAAATGATGTTGGTTATATTGATAACAGAACTATCGATAATAATTAAAAAACAATGTCTACATATCTAAGTTTCATCTGCGTTACAATTCATATCTGATTTCTCTAGCAGCATTTGCCAAAGGTCTTTGGAGAACTTTTTGTGTAATATTACAAATGTATATTGGTAAAAAATAACAACCATAACGATAATGATAAAATATCGAGCACGATAAAAATATCAATCACCAAAATACGTCCATAATGCCCTAAATACACGACACAAATCTTTGCGCAAATACAAATTTGTAAAAATAAAATTCAAATAAGAATTCGAAAAGTTCTTGTTTGTACCGATTTATATTTGCGCAAAGATTTACGTCGTGTATTTGGCGCATAACAAGGAAAAATATCTGTAACGATAAAAATATCGTTAACGAAAAATATCTACCTTTCGTAGTTTATAACAAAAGTATATCGATAACGATAATGATAACGATTAAAATACGAACTGAAACTATTTCTCTTGTGTTTCAAAGTAACAGAGGCAACCTAATTACTAAGATCTAAACCGCCAATAGTATTGAAGAACTGTCTCATCCTGTATAAAACTAGTGGCTTTATCTTCGACTGAGCTTTGACTACTTGATGAGATGATCGGACTACATATTGTAACAAACCTCTATTTAGATACAGGTCTTCTTTGTGACACGCATTGGTAAGAAACCTCGCGAGCTCACTTGGCTAATACAATTTAAGTCGTATGCCTCAATTCTGCTCTGTTTCGGTATCAAAATGAGTTAAACCCACTTCCTGCATTGAGTTTCAAAGGCGAGCTGTCCTGCTGTCAGAGTGTATGCGTGGGTCTGTTTGTTGGCCGCACCACTCTCTTTATACTGTCTTAGACAAACAAAGTTTAATGGCATAGACCTCAGCTTCAAGCACAGATATCATTAGCTACATGCGAGTGAAAATGAGCCTCCTAGGTTGTATACCAAAAATCCCTCCTATACTCGTAACATCGTGGTCCGTTTTAAAGCCACTGGTATACCACATAAGGTTAGTTTTCTGGAGTTTCCGTTTGCCCAAGATCTCCATTTAGAAGTGCCGTTCTATTTGAGAGACCTTAGAGCCTTGAAGTTTTGTATAAAGTTATACCTCAGAAGTTCTGGGTTCACGAAGCTAATGTGAAGTCCTTCTTCTCGTTCTCTTAGCCTGAGATTGGATGATTGGATGCATGTGCTAGCTAAGCAGAGTTTGCTAGTCGTTAGTGCATTAAATTGCAAAGCGAAAGATTTGATTTTGATTGTTCAGACTGTTAATAGAGTACTCATGCAAATGTCTTTTCCAAAGCATCTTTCGAGTTTTCTGGGAAAAAATATTTATTTTCACGCGGAATAACTTATCAGCGCCATGTTCTATGCTTGTCCGATTCTTTTTGACTAACTAACTGACTGATTGATTGAGGATATTTTAATTGACGAAAATATGGCCCCGTGCGGCTTACTTGAAAAATTTGCCTATCACCTTGTGACTAACAATTTTTTTCAACGAATTCATGATATTGCTACATGCTTTATGTACGCGGCTAGTACTTACTTCATTTCATATAGGTTACTCGTATTGTCTCTAAAATAATTAATTTATAACAATTACTCATATCGCGGTTTAATAAACCATGAACTATGAAATTTATTACTTAATCCTCAATTCGTACTACGTAGAGCAAGAAGCTGCAGGCTTTTGTACAGAATGAGTCCATAAGCTGTTTTTATGGCGCACAAAAATAGTAAAAATTAATTTTTTACAAATTTTAATAAACAACAGGAAAATAGATATAAAATATATTTATCTCCACATTCATATGTAGTTGCTTTGATTTAATTCAGTATACATAAATACAATTGCACAACGAATGCATACATTCAAATACGTACATATGTATGTATGCGCCTATACATTAGGCTGCATCACTCTCCATACAAAAAAAATCGGTACTGTTTTTCCATTGGAATTTAAATTATTATATGCTTAAAAGGTCTGCATAAAAATGTTTAAAATTTTTGTCAACGGAATCAAAATAAGAATTTTTGAGGTATTTTCAAGTCTATCCAGTTCACGTAAATCTTTAAATTTTTACGAAATATTTTGGCGGAAGTTTTAAAATGTAATTAGTTTTATAATTCTGGTGGAAAACCCGCAACTTTCTTTCTGGCGAGGCACCCTACTATACATATATACATATGTATATCTAGCTTTGTGTGGATTCTTATACATACATATGTGTGTATGAATGTTTTATATCTATTAACCTTATTTTACCATCGCTTGCTATAATAAAAATCTAATTTATTTACTGCCCAAAAGCAATCTGCTTCGCTTCTAGTTTTAGCCCTTCTATAAATTTCTACAACAATAAATTATCTACACATGACCAGCATTGAGCTTGAAATGAAAGCAAACCAGTTTTGGAATTTAGAATTTAATTTTTGCTAAACAAAAACAAAAATCCAGTTTCTAATTTCAAATGGAGTAGCTGTATGAAAACACGCAAGTATTGTGAAAAATTTTGTGCTGCGCAAATAGTTTAAAATGAGTTGAGGTTTATGAGTGTATATGCAAATACATACATGTGTACATATGTACGTATGTAGATTAGGATGCCTTACGAAAAAAGTTGCGGCTTCATCAAGCGAATCATAAAATTTGATCTTTGTTATTGCTTCAATAAACAATTGAAGGCAGGAAACCCTGAACAGCTGCATATCTTCGTCTTACCGACCGAATAGCCTCAGCTCCTTTTTACCAAAAGGCATGGATAAATTCGTGAATTAACACATCACAAGAGTCAACCCAAAAGATGTGCTGATGAACAGTAACCATTTTGCATATAAATTAGTTAAATCTACTGAGTGCCCCTTTGAAAATATTTTGATATTTTAACTTCTCTTCACACCGAATAACAGGACTGCATGACGAAACTGTAGTCCAACTAAAATTATTATTGTAGGTACCATTTACTCGGAGGAAAAATGTATCTTCTATGCAAACTCTTCTAGGATAGTACAAAAAAAGGTTCTTATAGTGTGGCAAGGTATCTTGAGGTGGCCCGTTATAAAACATTCACCTGGAACGCACGTTTGAATGCCAGGATCAATAAGTCGGCGAAAACTTCAGTGTTTGCTCATGACTTTTTGGCAAAACTTGGGACTCATCCCTCATCAGCACCCTAAAAACTCTTGGAAACAGTAATACAGTACTAGTAAGCGGGGTACCGGAGCAAGAGAGACATGAAGGCAGTGAATAGGCGGATCGCCTAGCAAAACACGGAGCTACCACGTATTCAATGGTTCGGAAACTGTTGGATGGCGCACATAACATGGAGGTCAGAAACCTCTTTGTAGATAAAACATTCAACATGGAGGTCAGAAACCTCTTTGTAGATAAAAAATACAATAAGAGCTGAATTGTATGTCCACTAGGTAGCGATTATTTTCGGTTCCTGCTCAAAGATGTACGGTGAACTTATTTTTCTTTACGTGTAACGTGGTACGGTCTAATGCACATATGTATTTAGTTTCAAGCCGCAAGTATCAATGTTGGTATCATAAGTGTAAGCATAACTGCCCGCACAATCGTTGACTTTCAAGGTGGCTGACGTAATTTTGTGCTTTTGGTTTTTTTATTGCGGTTACTTTATTCAGTTGATCTTACATATCTGACTCCATTTCTCGAAATCATATGTTTGTTTGCTGCGGTACTCTGCAAGTGCTAATGGGTTTAATTTATTCATGATTTCTGCTCATTTATCATTTCAATTTATCACCGATCTGTGGCTCAGCTCATGCACAGTGTTGTGAGAGTGAAATGAAAATGGATAGAATAAAATTTCGAAAGTTTTTCGAAACAAAAAAGGGTTGGTTTTGGTTTTGAGTGTCCTGGGAGCGTCAGCTTTTGGGGATGGGGTAAAATTAAGTAAAGGTTTCATCCATCTATTCACCCAGATTTATAGAGCTTAAAAATAAATTTACATACGTATTTTAAAATAACTCAACATACTCATAATTTAGAATTAGAGCAGGAAAATTAACGACAAGCATAGATTGCGATGAATTTATGAAATCCGACCCATGTTTTCCGCCCTAATTCGCGGTGATTTTTATACCCGAGCGCACTTGTGCACAAGGGTATTATAACTTTGTTCACATAACGGTTGTTTGTAATAGCCTAAAGGAATCGAGACCGATATAGACATATATATACCGAAATGCTCAGAATTAAAAGAGAAATCGATTAAGCCATGTCTGTCTGTCCGTCCGTCCGCACGATAACTCGAGTAAAAATTGAGATATCTCAACGAAACTTGGTACCCGTACCTCTATTGGGATAAGGACGGATGGTATTGAAAATGGGCGAAATCGGACAATAACCACGCCCATCTCCCATATAACGGTAATTTTCAGAAATACAAAAACTGCGATATTTTAGTAACTACTGAAGCTAATTTACTCAAAATTGATATATGCAATGAAATATTAACGAGTAATAAGAATATCGTTCCCTTATGGATTTATGTGTATATCTCGGTAACCGCTTTACCAATTTCTACCAAACTTAAGGCCTAGGAAAATCGGTTTCTTGTAGGAAAATTGTCGAACACTATTTCTGCAATTAATGTTACAAAGTCTTTACTGTGTAAAAATAGGTTATGTTAGGCATAAGCCCATTGAGGAACTCCTTAGGCTTATCCTTCACGCCTTCAAGCCATCCAAATTTTAAAGCGAATCCTAGTAAACAATTTAATGGAGTTTTCTCTAAACTATTTAAGTTCTCGATGTATTTCATGCCTTTCGATGCCTTTGATGTTTCTTCTATTCAAAATATTGTCGATCCAGGGAATAATCAACGGATCTGATACTACCGCCTCGTGGAGGTGTTGATGGATCACATAAATATTAATATTGTTCAAATCCAGAATAACTGTCATCGCTGTCTTTACGCGCTTCTTCAATACTCCCAATAACTTCGTCCAAGGATGCTTCAACTGATCTATCCTTGCAGTAGGCATTTTGAGCATTGCTTGAATTCTAGGAATTTAATCTGGGCGTCATCTGTCGACTCACTTGGAAGTTTGAAAATCTCTTACAGTGTTGTGTCGCGTCTTCCCTGCTTTGGGGATAATGTTCAATCTAACCTTCCTTCATTGTTTTTGTATATAGCTTACGAGGACATTGACGATGCAAATTGCCCTTAGTCGGAGATTTGATGTGGCAGTCGTTCATAGGACCATGATTTCTTCCTGGGCCTGGAGATTTATAGCGTTGCAGGCTTTTGATAGCTCATGATATCTTGTCTTCAGCCACGAGATTGCCTGTCTTATCTATACCACATCCTGCAAAGTGGGCATCCTTTAGATATTCTAATGTGCCAGCCCTGGGGGTCTACTATGTATTGCGATTCGAAAGCCAATGCGATTCGAAAGTCGACACGAACTAATACAAATTCATAGTGTTAAGTATCCGAATCCGAATGATTTTCCTTTCGAATCGCAATACAGAGTAGACCCCCTGCTTTCTGTGAGACGTCCTCTTCGCTTTTCCATATAGCTGGGAGAAGTACGATTTTTCCTGTTTATTTTTCAAACTTTCGTTAAAGTTTTTATACAAAATTTTTTCACCTACTGAATTCCAGTTTAGCGCACTGTGCAGGCTATTTGCGTCTATTGATAAATTTATGCATTTAAGATCAAAATTTATAAATTTTTTTGTCGCGTGACTTTGGTGGCGTTTTTCTCTTAGTTTTTTCTGTAATAGCTATTGACAACAAATGCACATTATATGTTGTAAAATTTTATTGAGTGGATATATATGTTTATTATTTATGCACCAATCTATTCCACACATGCATCAAGAGTCGCTTAATTGATTGTCACTGTCACGATACATCAGTCAGTTGTCGATAGCTGGTTTTGTATATTTCAGCCATGTAAAAAAAAATTGATGCATATCAACCTTAATTAGTTTAGCTGGATCATCTCTGTGGGGGTCATAATTTACATAAAATGTTGTTTATTTTCTGGTGGGTAAATTAAAAGAATATTTTTTTAACAAAAAAAA
>JAPVRG010272710.1:19817-34032 GCA_029783565.1 Rhagoletis cerasi
AAAAAAAGGTTCTTATAGTGTGGCAAGGTATCTTGAGGTGGCCCGTTATAAAACATTCACCTGGAACGCACGTTTGAATGCCAGGATCAATAAGTCGGCGAAAACTTCAGTGTTTGCTCATGACTTTTTGGCAAAACTTGGGACTCATCCCTCATCAGCACCCTAAAAACTCTTGGAAACAGTAATACAGTACTAGTAAGCGGGGTACCGGAGCAAGAGAGGCATGAAGGCAACGAATAGGCGGATCGCCTAGCAAAACACGGAGCTACCACGTATTCAATGGTTTGTTAACTGTTGGATGGCTAACCAAAGTACATAACATGGAGGTCAGAAACCTCTTTATAGATAAAACATTCAACATGGAGGTCAGAAACCTCTTTGTAGAAAAAAGATTCAATAAGCGCTGAATTGTATGTCCACTAGGGTGGTCCAAAAATTTTTTTTTAATATTAAGATCTCACCCCCTAGGAGTTTTCTAAATGGAATAAAATAATAAATGAATTATATTTAGAACTGTCTGAAATCACATGAAGTTGTCCATGTATTTTATGTATATGGGAAAAGAACACTTTTCCGTAGAAATGGTATATAATCCTTGAAAATCAATATTTTTCAATCGGCAAACTCTTTTTATATTCAGAAAACTTCAAAAGATAACACCCAATGTGTTGTTTAGCCTTTATTTATTATTATTATCTATGGTCCCCAAAACCCCAAAAAATGTGCTGGGGTAACCCATAAAAAATAGTTAAGAATAAAAAATGTTTAAATAAAACATTGGACATTATTCTTTGGAGTCTCCTGAAGATAAAAGAGTGCCGATTGAATAATATTGATTTTTAAGGATTTTATACTATTTCTACGAAAATTTTTTTGTCCCATACATAATAAACATAATTTTTTGTAACCAAAAAAATACAGGTATATTTATCCATTTAGAAAAATCATAGGGAATGAGCGCTTAACGTTTTAAACTCCCCCCCCAGCATGTATTTTTGAACCACCCTAATGCCCACGGCAGAGGCAAACTAAGCGGTATAGACTTAAAGAAATTTGCTTAATGTAAGCAGAGAGGAGCTCCAAAATCTCATTGAATCCTTCAGACGCGAATGTTTCCCGCTTATGTGAGCTGGACTAAAAAACGTCAGAACATGTTATTTATGAGTGGTTTGCTTTTGCCAGACGCTGACTCACCTTCATAGGTGGTATAATACTTAATCCATGGAAGTGCTAGGCTACAAAAATAATGATAGGGAACATTTTTTTACAGATTATTAAATGAAGTTAATCGAGTGGCGCGTATTTCTTCTTTGTTGCCTTTTCATAGCAGCGTGAATAACACAACAAAAAGGAATTAAAAAAAAATTGGAAAAACAAGTATTTAAAACAATCAGAAGTTGTTGTTCTTGTATAATGAAGTGTAAATATTTATCTTCAAAGGTACCAAATTTCTTATCGATATCTATTGTGGTTTAGAAGATAATATTTTTTCGATTTTTTCTTACTTTAAATTATAACTGTCAATAGCCTGGAAAAATATAAGAACTTTTACAAAAAATATTTTTAACCCAACATAAGAATTATAGGTCTTTTACAATGATACTACGTTTTTCAAAAATCCCTGACGACGAAATTTTCATGGTACACTTCACTTGGCCGCACACTCTTGCAACGGAGTTCCAGCGTCTTATGGCCTTATTCATAAAAAATAAAATAGATTTTTAATTTATAAAACTTTTTTAAAGCTATTTTATTTTATATGAATAAGGCTATTACACTTTAAACAGTTCTTAAAATTTTGTGCGCTTGCGTGAACACACCTATTTTCGTATGTATGCAAAATAATCAAGCGCAGAAGTTTCTTCTTTTTTTCATTCTATTCCAAAACAGCATGGCTTTACTTAAAAAAAATTCCAAAAGTCATTGGCACTGATGTGGTTCATGACTCGCTCATCGGCAAACTGATTTGAAATTTAGATATTTGCAAAATCCAACTTAACGCTGGCTCGCAAATCATTGCTGAGTGTCAGTAGCTCTTATTGGATTGCCAACGGCGCGAAACGTGTGCCAGTGTCAATATTTGCTATACACTTTTGAACCTTTTCACATTTTTGCATATGAAAATATAAAAATATATAAGTACATACATATGGACCCACAATTGTGGAAATATGCTTTCATACATACATACATTTATGTGTACATATTTTTTGATTTATTCATATTCGTGCGCTTTTATTACCACTTCCTTTGTCACTTTGTCAATTGTAGACAATTGGAAATGCGTGATATACAAATACAGATACATAGATGCGTCCAATCTCACTATTTATTTCTATTTATTACGTTATTTACACTCTTTCATTTTCAGAGACCAATAACCACCTACACGCTTTAAATCAGTTCTTATTTTTGTTTTCATGTCATATTGCCAAATTTGCTGGCTTTCTATACCCAATTCCCCTAATGAAAAGTTGACGTGCGGATTTTAATTACTTCCAATTCATACATACTCTTTTAATTGTTTGTTTTTGTTTTTACAATGTGACAGCGTAAATGTGGTAATTGTTAGTTTAATTGTGCTTAGGAAATGTCTAAATAAAGTTGTGTTTGTTTATTGATTGATGATTGCATGAGTACGGCATTTCGTTTATTTAAATGTAAACAATCAATCGAATTCATTTTGGTTGCGATCTGGCGGCTGGTTGGTCTACGTGGCCACACCTGGACCGAGCAGGTCTTGGTATTCTTGTTTGGCGCTGTAACCGCCTAAGCGATTTTGGCGGAGTTCAATGAGGCACGCCAGTCGCTTCTCTTCGGTGGCAACTGATGTCAACTAGAAACGCCAAGACATGCCAAGTCCCTCTCCACCTGATCTTTTCATCGCAGAGAAGGCCTTCCTCTTCAACCAGCGGTATCCAGCAACCTGATTACGTTCAAGGCTGGAGCGTTTGTGTTCATTTCTACGACATGACCGAGCCAGTGGAACCGCTGTATTTTAATTCTCTTCGCTATATTGTTGAAAAGCTCATACAGCTCATTGTTCCATCATTTGCGGTATTAACCGTTGCCAACGCGTGAATACGTCAGTCGTATCGTTGTTGCCGGCAAGACTATTTTACATTTTTAGGCCCTTTATCGATTGCCGACCGCAAGCCCTGTAATTGGGCTTGATCGAACAACATGACTTTTTTCCTGTGGAATGCTTCTTATGAATACTTTTTATTTAGTGATGATACGTTGTAAAGATTGTCATCTAAGTTAAGGTCCTTAATTGGCCAGTTTGTCAAATTTTTCGTCGCAAGGTGTTCAATTTAGGCCGTATCCAGCTTATCTACTTACGCGTTAAAACGCCAAAGTTGAATTTAACTTTTTTAAACATTTGGCAAGCCTCTTCAAAAACCTAAGCAATATTTTGAATGCCGTATGCCGAATTTCATTTAAATGTACCGCTAAAAAATATCTAGCTTTAAAAAATGAAGCACTATCTGCAGGCCAAGCTCTTTAATTTGACAGCTCATATTTGTAATTCGAAAGAACGGTGCAGATCGGATGACCTTCGCCAAAAATATCTTCGCGTATTACATATTGTATACACACCTAGATAGATATAACTTTTCCGATTTATGGCAACCCTAGTCAGAAGTTATTTCCAACCGAAGATTTTAGAAAACTCTTCGATAGACACTCATATTTTAATATTTCATATAACCTGTATATAAGTTAACTAAATTCGACTTCGCAAACAGGTGGCAACCCTCTTCAAAAGTATTTTAAAACTAAAATCTCCTTAAATCTCTTTCGTCTGACATTGTGATACATATTTCAATTAACTGACGAATTACGTTGAATTTGGTTTTTCAAATAAGTGGCAGCCCTCCTAAATATAGTTCAGAAATAAAGCCTTTCCGAACCTACTTCGATTGATGCCCATCTTTTAATAATTCATTGAACTTATGAAATAATTTCACTTTAATTTTGTAAACAGTTAGCAACCCTTTTCAAACACCTCAAAAATATTCTAAATATTTAAACTAAAGATTTCTTAACATTCCTTCGTTTGACACTTATATTTTATTATTTCATATAACTTGTGTATATGTTAACTCAATTCGACTTTTCAGACAGGTGGCAACCCTCTGGAAAAGTATGTTCAAACTAAAACCCTTTTAAATATCCTTCGCCCGACATTGTGATGCAGATTTCAATTAACTGGTGAATTAAGTTGAAATTAATTTTTAACAGCGGCATGAGCAATTCAATTAACTGGTGAATTAAGTTGAAATTAATTTTTAAACAGGCGGCATGAGCAATTCATATAGATCTATAATAATAAAAGCTTTGAACTCTCCAAGGGACTGGCGCGAGAAGTTACGGAACAAAGTTTTGATGTGTTTGTTCAAGTTTCCTAATATTGGCAAATTAAACATATAAAACACAATTATGTATCGGTTTATTCTACGTTTTTACTGAGAAAACAGTGTTTTTTCTTAAAAGAATCATAACTCGAAAACAACGAATTTTAGTTACTAGGCATTCAGTCTAAATGAAGTTTAGAGTGTTTATTTAATAATAAAAAAGTTTTAAAAAAATTAAAGATACCTTTTTTGAAATATTGAATTTTAAAAATTTTTTTCACTTTTTGTTTATTGTTGAATATTAAAAAAACAACAACTTCTTTAGAATATTTATAAACTTAATTTTGTAGTCCAAACTGTTACACACATTTTAAAGTAAAATTTGTCGAAATCGGTCAATTTGTGGGCAAGTTATAGAGAATTGGAAAAAAAAAGTTTCCTCAAAAAACCGAAAAAATCGATTTTCACCCACAAAACGAAATTGCTGATAAATCCCGGAAAAAATTTTTTTTCCCAAAAAAATACGTGTCTCATTTTCACCAAGAATCAACATATTTAAGTTTCGTTGAATTATAAAATCATGTCTCGAGTGGACCGGTTGTCTTGAAATGGAAAGCATCCTCTCAATATAGTTCACAAAGGACGAAGGACGAAAATTTATATGTGATGTCTGCGCCTATAGTAGTATCGATTTTGGGTATTAGATGAAAAAAAAATTAATTTACATTTTTTGAGTCTCCATAGTGCAATCTGAACTTTGACCACTGTGCGACACGCCTTAACCATCTCCAATCGGGACTAGAATTTATATATGATATCTTTAATCTTTAACAGTGGTTTTACTGATTGAGGGGGTGAGACATACAATTTAATTTTAAGGACCCCCTAATGTATATAGATAAACTCTTTACAATCTAAAACGGTCCTAAAAGAGGCGAGAGTGAAGCCTCGATGCTTGCCTAGCTATCAATTTAAAAATCGATACGATCGCTGAATGGTGATTTGAAAAATATTTTTCTATTTATTACAGTGTTAATTATTTTTCATTGCTGTAGCGAGCGGCTTTTCGAAAATCGACTACAAACTAATGTTGTGGGTTTTTGTTTGATTTTATCTATTTTTGTGCATTTTTATGATAGCACTGATTAATGGTGAAATTTACGATTTTTTAATTGCGTTGATAGTGTTGTAAAAAAATTTAAATATTTAATTAAGAGTCATTTAATTTATAATAGCTACATAAATATTTACACTTCAAACAAAGTAGACTTTAAAAAATATATTGTTGAAAAAAATGAATAGATAAACCAATCAAATTTTAATTTATGTGCAGGCATTTATATTCATTTATGCATTCGATTGGAAAAAATTTGAATAGAAATGGTAGAAAAGGGGAAAAAATGAACAACTCCCGCACATAATTACAGTAAACCGGTTGAAATAAGTTGACAAAGAAAACTAATATCGCATACGTGTAACTAATTTGTTTGAATTTCTAAGTAACTACTTCATACATACAAATGTACATGAATAGATATGTTACCGCATGCATTTAACAAAAAAATAAACAGACACCTAACTAGATATTAGTACAACATATTTTTTTGATTTTCATTGTTTTGAATATACAAATAACTTTTTGCTTAATTTATAGCGATGTTTTTTCTCAATACCAATACAATTATTTTTGGAATCAGCGTGAGACTCCCCAGCAGGGCATCCTCAGCTGGTACGTTGGCAACGCAGACACAGATCGTGGCAATATCCGCCCTGCGATACATTTAATCTTGTCTTTTTGTTGAGGCAAGTGAGCGCATGTCAACCACTGAGTATCTTTCTGCTGATAAATCCATGATGACTCCGGGCGCTTGCGTGTTTAACGACCACATTGCAAGGACATCTGCTTTAACGTGCTTTGCTCATCATTCTGAGTAATCGGATTTGAAATTGCCTCCACCAAAGCAGTAGCACATAGCAGAAGAGGCATTACCCTTACTGGATACGATGCTCTTTGGGCGCGCAGCTAATGGGTCTGCTTCGTTTCGAGTTGCTGGTTCTTCTTGCTTCGAAGCATCGTTGGCTCTCAGTTCCTTAACCTTATTGTAGTGTTCTCTTTCCGTATCCTTCGCTTTGTTAAGTTCTATATCGTCGCTAACCAAGCTCGGACGTATTCGAATTTCTTCCAGATTCTTACTGTCCCTTCGGCAACAGTGGTCGCCGACGCCTCGTCCACTGATTTTTTTTCTAGAAATGGGAAGTGTCAGCCCAGCACCCTAGTGCTATATTGTGATACTAAGGCTTACTACGATGTGAGGGCGCCCGGTATTACAAAGGAAATGTGCTCATGATGCTTATGTTTTAGTTCCACACTATTTACCTTTATTTGGGAACGGATGCAAAAGATTTCGCTGAGGAAATTCTTTGTGTCATCCTCTTGTTGCCTCTTGTGTAGCGCCTCCTCCTTTCTCAACCGGGTTTGGAACCTACTAGGGCAGAGTTAAGATATGTTTCACTATCTCCGTCTAAAACCAAAACCTTTGAAAGCAATAGTGTCCAAAGTAGTTAAATCGGTGATTGTGTAGAGATACCGTGCTGCTCTTGGTTGTACGGGAAAATATCAAATCGAGAGGAATGAGGCAACTGCTGAGATGACCAGGTATGGCTCTAAAAAATTGTTAAATTGATAGCTATTACAAATAGCTCATGGACCAAACTATTTGATTTTTGAAGTCTCAAGGTAATAGTAGCCGCGGTCAAACCGGAACAGGAAGGAAAGCCTTTTGAAACTCAACAGCTCTGCAGTAGTAGTTCATGCCGTCCTTGTAACAGTTCGATCCTCTAACGATGGCGAATACTAACGAGTTCTATCTAGATTGCTGCCTCGATGAGAGAGAGGAAGAATCATTTGACTAATTTTTGTGTCGATATTTGAGCCCACGCTTCTTCAACTATTTGGCAGAGATTGCGGAGGTGAAACTCATTTGGGATAGCAAGTTGTTCTGCCGGTTATTGCCTTTATTCATTTCTTTCCCGATTTGAGGAATGTACTTCTTCCCAGCAGTCAGTCACAGGCATTTACAATAGACATATATGTCAGCGCAAGAAAGTATGAAACTTTCCATACACGCCCTCCTTAATTAACCTAATCTAATAACTTCTCTTGTTGCCATTTTCAACTGAATTTTATTTATTTTGCGATATAAATATTTCTAACTACTACTACTCATTAACCACGCCATGCTAAAGTTTTTTGTCCATCATGTTCTTGCTGCTACAGATTACCCATTCGTTTACATTTTAATGCATGTTTCGTTCAATTACATCAATCAATTCAATCATATTTTCGTCATAGAGAAAAAGTTAATAATAAATAAAAAAAGTAAAAATTAGGAGTTTCCTACTGGGAGGTCACGCTTAACATCCACATATATCAGCTTTTGAATAAAAGCCCTAATTATTTTCTTCCTTTCATAGGCATATCACATCTGCTGCTAACAGCTCAAGTGTCAAGCAGTTAAAATTTAATTTCGCACAAGTAGCCAATTAATAAATATGAAATTATGCATTTATGGCGCATTGCCAAACAGAAATATCACAAGTTCAAAACAAAACAAAAAAAAAGTTAAATGACTGGAAACTTTTAGTCGCCGCAATGCGCAGTGCAAAAACTCAACAACAATAATAACGATCAATAGACAGTTAAACAACTTAAAACGACAGGCAAAAAAAAAGCAAGCAAATATTTATTTCAGAAGTGGCGTTCGAAAGTCTAATATGGCAAACGATTGTTATGAATACTTGCTGACAGTTCATTTTGGTATTTGGTCGATGTTTTTGTTGTAACTTTTGGCTGACAGTGTATGCTAAAAGTAGCTTATTGTATGATAATTGTGCTGAGAATATTACGAGATTGCTTTTAGAAAATATTTTTGTAGTCATATGTTCAAGTATATGGATGCTTAAATTAACGTGAACTTGACGCTTAATTGGCAGTTCAAGTGCATTTGCAATTTTCAAAATATTTGCTTAGAATTGAACTAAACATATTTCCAGTGTACATTGTCTATGATTCGAAGTGTGCTAAGACTTTTTCATGTCCCTTCAGGTCGCGAGTGCTATTTAAGAAAACCTAATGGGCTGGTCTACTGGGAAATTATTGGAGAGAAGTCCCAACCGCTCAACTTGCAAAAGGTACAACCTTAGCATTCTGCTTGATGATGGACTTGGAAATGCGATCTGGCTTTCATATATCTAGATTTTTGCTGCGTTTTTTTATGCTGAGCGCTATGCCTTGGTCACTCCAAGCTGGCCTTTGTTATAGACAGGCACGCTTCTGCCGAGTTGCCGAACAGACTAACTCACTCATGGGACGTTGAGACATTCCTAAAATCCCTCAGACAATAGATCGTCAGTCTTTAACCAGTCCCATATCATAGCGATGTTTCGGCAAATGAAGCAAGCGGAGGAATGCGCGAAAAGAATTCGCTGCGAAATTTCGGCAACTGAATTCAATCATACAATCCTCTCCGACTTGATTAGATGCCCAGAGTAGATACTAATAGCAGATGGACTAATCAGGGAGCATACAGAACATCGCAATCGCTATGGCCATCGCTCGATGAGCGGACTATAAAGTTTTATACGGGAATACTAAAAGGTCGTTGGCATATTTGCCACTTGGCAGCCACGTACAACAATCTCTGTTGCAGTTGTTAAGACGAGAAAGAGGTAGAATCGGTTAAGTACTTTCTGTGAGAGTCTCTTAAAATACGAATAAAGTTTTTCAGATTTCTGGGAAACACTTTCTTCAGGGACCTCGACAGCTTAGGCAACGTCTCACCGGATGGACTGCCTGCATACGCCATAAGAACGAGATGATGATATAGGGATAGGTTTTTAGAGAAATCTTCTCCAATAGCAACTACCCAAAAGAGCGCTAGATAGTGTTAAAGTTTACTGGGAAGCGTTTTTTGGTTAATTTTATTTAATTTGTTCGAAAACAAATTTTTTTATTTTTCCGAAGCTGTTTTTGATCTTCATACGTAGACAGCGTTCTTGTAAATAAATAACTGTCTTTTGTAAACCGATATGTTTTATTTGAAAGTTGGCTCTAAACTTGATTAAAGAATAATATGCAGGATTTTCTTCAGATCAATAAGTAGAGTGTAATTATTTTCCGAATTCTTGTGACCAAAATCTAATAAAAATTAAGTTATGTAAAACAGTTATATGAAGAGGCAAATAAAATTCGTTACTCGAGAGTGCCTTTACAAAAAAAAAAGTGATTTGGTTCCACCATTTTTTTTTTGTACCACTGATAGTGCTTAAAAGTTGTGTGGGAACATTTCTCTCAACATAATGGGAACAGTTTTTCTGATTCGAAATATCAGCTTTGGTAGAAACTAAGCACATTATTTGTTGTTAAACTAGTTAGTTTGCTGAGAATAGTTATAAGTATTGACTGAGAACGGTTTCAGTTGTCTTTAAATGCCTCGCTGCCGAGTTATATTTCACTACTGAATTTTCGTGTATTCAAAACTTGTTATGAGCAGTTTTCTTCATGTACTGGGAACAGTTTTTCTATAAACAGTTTTTTTAGCATAAATAGCTTGTCTAAAAGTCAATGCACTGAAACTGTGTTATGAAATTAGTTTGTTGAGAGTAATTAAAAATTTCGAGTAGAAAAGTACTACCGTACAGCCATGTAAACTGCTTATCACTATTACGTCCTCTGTACAATAGTAGTTAAAATTTTGTGGGAACATTTCTGTCAACATATTGGGAACAATTTTTTTGAATCGAAGAATCAGCTTATGCAGAAACTAAGCACATTTTTTATTGTTAAACTAGTTAGTTTGCTAAGAATAGTTATAAGTTTTGACTGAGATTGGTTTCAGTTGTTTTTAAACGCTTCGCTGCCAAGTTATATTTCACTACTGAAATTTGTGTACTCAAAACTTGTTAGGAGCAGCTTTTCTCGAACTAAGAACAGTTGTTCTATAAACTAGGAACAGTTTTTTTTAGCATAAAATAGCTTGTCTAAAAGTCAATGCACTCAAACTGTGTTATGAAATTAGTTTGTTGAGAATAATTAAAAATATTGAGTAGAAAGGTAATACTGTACAGCCATGAATACTGCTTATCACTATCACGTCCTTAGTACAATAGTAGTTAAAATTTTGTTGGAACATTTCAACATATTGGGAACAGTTTTTTTGAATCGAAGAATCAGCTCAGGCAGAAACTGAGCACATTATTTGTTGTTAAACTAGTTAGCTTGCTGAGAATAGTTATAAGTATTGACTGAGAACGGTTTACTGATTAAGGATTTTTGCTGATCTATTTATTGCTGAAATTTTCGCTTGTGTATATTACTAAATGTAGTGTCTTGGGTGTCAAACGGTTATAACTAAATGGGCCGTATGAATAAAAACTAAGCAATTGATTTTTCTAAAAATTTCAGACCTTTTACTTCAAGGTCTAAGGTCTGAAATTTCAAGAAAAAGCAACCGCTTAAATTTAGTTCATATGGCCCAATGTAGTAATTAAAATTAAACAAGCAATATACGTATGTAGTTATCAAAGCTTTAAATAGTCTCGTACTCCATAAATACCTATCTTGCTGGAAAGTTTGATAACTGCATATAAATTTAAAAGTGTTCAAAAATCACCACAGCTCAACTTTATTAAAGAGCCAATAATGCTGGCATTTCCAATTATAACATAAACCATTATGGCCGTTGGCAGTGCAACAATTTTGAAAATTACAAGCGTGCTAAAAGCGCTGTATATTTACATGCATACCTTTTTGTGATTATAAAACGAAATAAATACCAAAAATGCTGCAAACTAGATATGTACATAGATAGCTGCCCATAAACTAATTACATTATTATTGTGGCTGTTCCTAAGGCGGTACAATGCATTTCCATTACCGCTTTTGCTGTTTATAATGCCACCATTGGCACAGGTGGTAACAATTAATTGATTGCAACAGCAAGCATGTTGTAACACCTTAATTATGGCCAGACAGCGTGACGGAGTTGTACGAGGCTGTTGCAGCAGCGTGACCAGAAAAGTATATGACCAAGTGGGCAAGGAAGTATATAGTATGTATAGGAGCAGAAGTGCTGGGGAAAATGTACTAGGGACTTGACATGTAAAAATGTCAGGCATGAACGCTCAAATGTAGGCAATGAACTACATAAATATTCAAGCACGGTGAGTGTGACGCATTGCGACAAATGTTGTCCTCAATTTTATTAATTGCTGTACATTTGAAGGCAGGAAGACGCATAAATCAATACATATGCAGTATGTATGTATGTATGAGCCGATATAACTTTCCTTGCAGCAATTACCACACATTTTTGTTTGAACTATATCCACTCCTACCGCTAGTGTCCAAGTGTTGCTTGCGAGTCGCGATCTCAATTAAACGTCGACTTCAAATCAATATGTATGTATATACACTATGCCACAAAGTGTCAGTTCAAGTTGCGATTAGCACCAATTAAGTCTGCTGTGTGTATGTGTGCGTTTGTTAAATAAAAATCAATTCACATGCAGTTACTTTGTTGTTGGCCACTTGTGTGTATTTCTGGGATTTAATGCGTAACGAAAGGCGCGCAGTCAACGTGATTGAATTACGCGTTTAAACGATTAAGATCAGCGTTTTACAAACTGATCCACTCAACTCACTCGTTCCACATATCCATTTACGCGCTGCATACTCGTACACACAGTCTGGCTGCCGCTTTTCTCAGCTATGCTTTGTGTCACACTTGGTCACGTTTAGTGGCGGCGTGCAAAAATCAATCGATGGCTCATTATCGAGCGGTCGTAATTTGCAAGCTTGTTAATTGTGTGCAAAAACATACATACATACTTACTTATACATAAAAGATATGTACGTGCGTAGTTATTTGGTCTGCATATTTGACCAACAGTATCGCTTACATAGGTGTTTTTGTTTTTATTTTCTAAATTTATTGCAGTTCACCGCTCACATAAAAGCGCTGCAATTTTTATTATGCTTTCATTATCTATTTAATTTTTTTATTTTTCGTGTAATTGCTTTTCCATCATATGATTTTTCTTTATCCGCATTTTTTGTATTCGCGCGCAATTACTCAACTCTTGCAACATTAACAATTCGGCTAGTTACCGTTAGCTGTCGATTAGCTGTGAAGAAAACAGATTTAACCATGGACCTATTAAAATTTATTAATAGCCAGTTTGTGAGTTGTGTAAATAAATTAAACTGTTTTTTTTTCTTTTGCATTGAATATAAAATTGCTGCAGACTGCAAGCAATCACGAGCTATGAGTGGCACTCACTTGGTAGTTATAATATGGAATGCGCTAATAAACCAATAGATTTTAAAGTCTGACTTAGTAGTGCCACTTTGTGAATGGAATGCTGCTTTAATAAGTGCCATTTAGGCAATTTTATTACCTGGGAACAGATGGAAAATTGTCTTAAGCTTATACATTTTATTTTGTTAACGAAAAACTACTTCTTGAATTTTAAAAGAGTGACTTCGATGAACTGGTACACGATGTGTGGCTCGGTTTTCAACTTTTTGCTTTACGCAGCTTTAATAAAAATTTAAAATGATAAAATTTGCGACTAAATGCTTAAAGATTCTTTAGTTTGTGGAAATGAGCTTTTTTTTGAGAACAGTTACGTGGGAACAGTTTTTTTTTTCACAAAAAGCTTTTCAAAAGAAGCACTTGATACAACCGCATCCGTTATTACCGAAAAAGATAGAAGATATTGGCTGGGAACACTTTCAACTCTCAGTATGACCCACAACTAAAGTTAGATGAACTAGTAACAGAGCGCTCTTAAGTTAAAGAAATAATAACGGAAAATGACACTGAAGATGGCACAACGCCGAAACCGGTTTGTCTCCAAACCAAACTTGACAAGGGATGACGGAAATTCGTTCCAAAGTAAATCATTTTGCCACCCTGTCGGAAAAATCAACCAACACCAACAAATTAAAGAAATAAGTTTTAAAATCTTAACGCAATAAATTTACACTTGAAGCTAAAAAATCCTAAGCTGAAATTAGCCAACGACGTAACGTAGCAACATATCAAATTTGCTGTTGATGGAGAGAGAGAGAAGCAACCTTCTCTGCTGTGATCTGGGGAGAAAATTTAGTAGAATATGGCAGGCAGTTGAAGACTTGAGCTTTTACAGATACATACTGCATACGGCATACTATTTCCCTGGCGTATCAGTATGTTTTCGAAAAATACAATTAGCTTAACCTTCAATTAAAAAATATCAGTGAGGTTGCAAGTCCCATATTTCGCGGTTATTATTACGTCGTCAAGAAAGCATCTAGGCTGGACGAGTTATTATTTTTTCTACACACCTCTGCAACAAAATTCAAAATCTTACTGTGGGTTTATTGAATTTGACCCGGAGACGTTTAAGCATTGGCAAACTAAGGTCACGATGGAAGCAAAAACTGAGAAACATAAGCTCTGTTCAACTGGGAATAGTTTATCATTTCCTTTGGGGCACTATTTTATAATTAACAAAAAACGTAAATTGCTGTCATTTAAATATTGGCTGGGAACAGTTTGGAATTTCTAAACTACCGCTGGAAATTCGCAGAGTGTGTATGTACATACATATGCCTATTAAATTTGACCCAGAGCCGCCTAAGAATTGGCGGACAGTGGTCTTAGTCGAAATAAAAATTGAGTGAAATAAATTTTGTTCAAATGAAAAAATTCTTTGGTACACTCTATCGCTTATATTATAAGTTATGTATGTATATGATTCCCTGTTTCATATTGACTCGGAACATTTTTACATTTTAGTAGAGAAAAGTTTAT
>JAPVRG010272713.1:0-12801 GCA_029783565.1 Rhagoletis cerasi
GGGAGCTTGTGTAGTGTAAAAGTAGACTATCTTGGAAACAAATTTTCGAATTTTTAGTCTTCCGTCGGTTATACCTATGAAAAAAAATCCAAAGTTATAGTTGGACCACATTTGTTATTCAAAACACCACTCTAAAACTTTCATCAATGTAAATGCCGCTAAAGTCACGGACTTGGCTCATAAATAGACTCAGCTCATTTCAGTTAAGCTTGTATGTAGACTCAACTGTTGTGCGAAAATATTTACCGATCCAATCACCCCAACTGTTCCAAGTCTTTATACACACTCGTCAACAGATTGCTTTTAAATTTGGCCGATCGAGCATTTCATTCATTCATTCAAAATTGCTTCATAGTACGCTCTAGGCTTCCAGTAATATAAAGGAACTGGGACGGATCTTTAATACATTTGTAATTCGGATAGGCAAGGCACTTATACAGGTGTTTCTTCTATCTTAAAATGCTTCTTATATTTACGGTAGTTCAGGAAAGTAAATGGCAGCAAGGCAAGATCGGTTGATTAGTGATCCTCTTACGAATGACAAAAAAAAGTAAATTCTCTACAAAGGCTTTACAGTGCACACACCTACAGTGATCCTCCTTTTCGGGCTGCAGAAAAGCTTTCTTAACTCTCCACAAATCTTTTTCCATCAAAATATTGATTCGTCGAATCCTTAACAGATGTGTACTCCTGGCAAAGAAGCGACTATGCTCTACTAATTCTTATTATTATGGATATGGGAAAACCGATCTATATATTTATAATTCTTGCAACCTCGCTGCATTTAAACTTAGTTGCAGAGATTTTTAGCTACTTCTATGATCATCGGTATTGTTCCTATAGTAAAACTGATAATTTTAAACTGCATTCTTACTAAATTGAAAGCAAGTTGAGTTCGAAATTTTAATACGATCGTGGTTTCCGGAGAAATACAAAGATATTTATTTCAGCGATCAAAATACAAATTCAAAAGTGACCCACTTAGACCCCACGGTCGTCACGGGGTAAGATATTTTTTTTTTACAAAACTGTGAGCATATTGCCAATCAATAAAAAAATCTTGTTTTATTTTAATCCTCTGCTTATTTAGCCGTAATTAGTTTTGGCCAGAAAAAGAGGTTTTTTTGACCATAGGTGCAACCATATGTTATGAAATCTTCAATGATCTCTCATCAGATCACTGTCGGCGCTTAAAATAGAGCTATGTAACAGAATTCTGGTAGATATTCTACTCATAGTGGATTGTAGAAGCGTGTCATTAATCTGAATATTATCTGAAAGCTAATTAAATGAATTTTAATATATGTAAGATGATCAGAGTAGTCATAGACTTGGTGATTTCCATATACCTGCTAAGCGGTAACATAATAGGGGTATTCGTCTATACGGGTAAATGCCTCGTAACTGTGTAAACCTCGTAAATAAACCGGCTTTCCATGCAAAACCAAATAAGTTTACGAGGTTTACGCGATTACGAGGCATTTACGCGTTTAGACGAATACCCCTAATACTTGACAGTTATTCTTATTCAACTTAAAAACTACAAGGAAAATTAATTAGTTTCACAAGACTTAACCCATATAGGAAGCAAACCATTAATCTAGAGTTTGACACAATAAGTTAATCAGCCGGAAGAAGAGTGTATTAAATATATTTGTTACTAAGCGAAAGAGTCATAGTCCAGAATTAGCTGTCTCTAGAATATGTCTAATAAAAAAAAAAAAAAATAAATATTACAAACTAATTAATAAGAAAAGAAGAAACACTTTTAAAACAAGGCGCCTTAAACGCCACGCGCTGCTAGCAGCTACTTAATCTATAACATTTCCCCCCCGGTCTTTTTTAATGCAACTTATTATTTAGCACCTATTACGGAAATACCGCATTTAAGCTGGCAATTTTCCACAGCAATTAGCTGAAAAACTTACTAAAGCTCAATAGCAGTTGCACTTTGACCAAAACACGCGCACATACAGATGCAAAAACTATTTATTAGATGCACACATACAAACAAACAATATTTACATGAAATTACCTGCCCAGGTATTACGTCTGCGTTTAATTAGCGGTTTGCAATAAAGATGTATATTGTATATATATTTTTTGTTGCTATTTGATAGGAGGGAAACACGTCTATTGTGTATTTTTTTCACGCCAATAATAATACAGTATGCCTTGTGTGTGTGTGTGTGTGTGTGTGCCTAAAAAATATTACATATGTATTACTATCAGTTTCTACCTGACTAGATTTAATCAGCTAATTTCCACGCACACTAAGCACTAAACGATAGTACTTCGAGTAAGAGCACCTGCGCGACAACTACCAGCTACGGTTCATATACTTATGTACATATGTATGTATTTTGAAGAATACTATTGTAATGCTTATCTAATACAAGTAAAAAAATCGATAGTTTCGTTTTCGCACAGGTGTTTAGTCATAAATATTTGTAATGATAAACGGTAGCTGATTGTGCTACAATGTAGGTGCAAGTGTACTTAGCAGCATGTGTATAGGTTAGAGTAAGAAAAAAAGTTGAAATTTGTGAAATAAAAGGGGCTATTTATTTTTGCTCGTTGCCCAAATAAATGAGATAAACGGAATATAACAATTACAAACATGATTTTTTTTTCAAATATGTAATTAATTCAAATCGTTTGTAATTTTTTTTTGGGCAGCTAAATCAAAATGATTATTTTATTATTTATTTTCACCACAAAGTAATAAAAAAAATTTAAGAACTAAGAGCGAAAATAGTAAAACCAAAAAATTTATGACATTGAATTTTTTTAAAGCAACAAAAAATTGTAAAAATATTTTTCAGTAACTCGTTTTAAGATCCAAAATTTTTTTTTAACTACACAATTTTTTATGCAAAACAAGAGTTTATCAGCACTATATTTTGAGCTCAAAGCAAATTTTTCTAAAAAAACTGAATTTGAAAAATAAAAAATCTCAATTACTTTACAAATGTTGAATTGCATTAGATAATTTTTTTTTTTCAGAAATCAATCAAGAAAATGTTTATACATATAAAACAAATTAAATGAAAAACATTAAAAAAGTCTTCCACTATAAGAATGGAAACACTTTAAATTGTTTTAACTTAAAAAATTGCATTCATTATTTTAGGTAATCTTCGTTTCAAGCATTTTATTAAGTGCGTAAGAAGTCCCAAAAAAAAATTACAAAATTATATTTATGTAATCAAATTCTACATAGTAAGAGGTCAATGAATTTCCGTAGGATACCCCCCTCAGTGAGACAAAAACATTGGTGTATCACACTTTAAAATCCAACTGTAAATGTCGAAGATATGAAGAAAAATGAAATTGGGCGACTATTAGGGTTGTCCAAAAAAATTTTGTTATTACTTTCGTAAATGCTTCCCAAAAACACTTCATATGAGGGGGTGTACGGTGAACTTTTTTTATTTCTCCTGTAAGGCGAGGCGCTCTAATGTACATCTATGTACGAGTACAATCCGCGAAAATGGACGGACCTCCTATCTAACGACGATCTTAAGACGGTTAAGATCTCTACTTATACAAATACAGATGGTATACCATCACATCAACACACGTGCATACATATGTACAATCACACACAAAGGTGCCAAGCAGAAAATTAGCTAATTAAATTCAAATAATAAAAGCAGGAAAATAAATAAAAAAAAAATCTAACAAAAAGAAAAAAATTGTAGACCGGCTGAGCCAATCAAAATTTGCGTAGGTTGTGGTGCTGGCACAGCGCAGCTACAACAAAATTTTAATTTTGGCCAATCAGCGGGCAAGAAAAAAGCAATATGAAGAAGCAATAAAAAAGGAGAAGAAAAGGTTAAAAATTTAATAAATGAATGGGATGAAATATTTTGATATAAATTGATTTAAAATGAGTTTTGAATTTTCTAATTTTGTTAAAAATTTGAGATTTTAGGCAATGATTGATGAGTTTAGGCGGCTGGGGGATATGATTTATAAGGGTTTTTAAAGTATAAAAATAAAATTAAAATATAAAAGGAGAAAAGGGTGTTTATTTGTTTCTAAATTTTTAGCATTCCAGGTGATGTAAATTCCAATAAAATATGTGACAAATACGAAAATAGTTAATAAAAAAATACAATGTGTGTCACTATGATTGTATATACATATGTATGTCCCCTTACACGTCACAACTTGTTGCTTCATTGCATCTTGCACAGCAGCTATTTGCCGCTTAAGAGCTGGTGAGTAAATGCCGGTAAAACCAGATCTTGGGTAAAAGCCATTAATGTTTGTATGTGTGTATGTATGTAGGTTCAATTTTGCCACATAAATATTAAATGGTATCAAATTACGCGCACAACAAAGCGCACCAGACACAAGTAACATCGAAAAAGGGATTATGCGCGCTGCCAAGAGCTATGGGCCTACCATATACATTCATACATATATATGTATGCATGTAGTTGCCCCTTTAGCCTCTGCCTGTTTTCAGGCATATTTTGGCTGCATGTCTGTCACCACCACCTGTTGGCGTTTTTTCGGCTGCCTGATTTATTTCACCTTTCTTCTGCACTGCTGGCTGGCTGCTTTTTTTGGATTGCGAATTTCTCGTTTGGCGGTTTTGCTGGTTTTTACTTATTTGCTTCAATGTCAAAATTGCAAATTAATAAATTTCTCGAATGCACTGCTATCAAATCGAATTAAATTGGCACATTGACTTCTCGAATTACAGCTGAATAGGGGGATTTTTTTTTGCTAGCATTTTTCCTTGTATTCACTTCATTCTTTTGACCAGTTAAAGTTGCTGGGGCAGTATTTCTTGTTACTTGGAATGCTTTTTGATAAAGGGTGTGTGTTTTTTTGACTGATAAAGCATTCAGAATGTTAAAAAAAACATCGATTGTGGCAGGTTAAAAATTCACTCTGTTATTATCGCTTAACATGATTAAAGGCTTAACATCTGTAAACTTACACAACGTATAAGTCGCACATACATACTGTTAGGTGTGCAGCAGTACAATGTTTTAGTATTAGCGCTATTGCTTTGTGTACGAATAAGAAAATGAGAATGAAATACGAGAAAATGAATGAAAGAAATGATATCGATAACGATAACAAATTGTTATCGCCGATTACGATAACAATACGAATCGATTACGATTAGAATCTATAATCATCATAATGATGATGATAACAATAAGTGGGTACATAGAGAAAAAAGTCATAAATCTAACAGCAAAAATATCGATACATATAACTTGGAAACGATATCGATTAATATGCACATATGTCGATTCAAATAGAGGCACATATGCTCATCAAAAAGAATTTGGTATTCCAGAACGAATGATTTAGAGAAGTGACATCGATAGCGATAACAAATTATTATTGCCGATTACGACAATGTATACTTCTCGATTACTCTCGATAATAATAATAACAAAGTTATCAATACCCACATATCGAAAAACCGCGATAAATGTAACAGAAAAAATATCGATAAACTTTATATAAAAAAACAATAATTTTTTCGATTCGAATAGGAAAACATTTTCATATCACAAAATTGTTTCCATCACAAAAATTAATGATTTGAAGTGATATCGATAACCAAACAAGTGATTTCGATAACGATAACAAGTCATTGTCGATTATGATATCGTACACGATTCGATATATATTGACAAACTAAGCCAGAACGAAATTAATGCCTGCGAATCGTCAAATTTATCCATGGATATACCGATAAATGTAAAGAAAATTATTAATATATTTAATTTTGAAACGCTAGCAACAAAAAAATGGAAACCATGTATGTTTGTGTGTAGATATTTACATATGTACTTATATAAAAAATGAGTATGATGGATGACCGATGGCGACAACACTGATGATTATGAAAACGTAAACGATTCGACAACGTTGAAAATTAATAATCATAGTGATAACGATATCTGTGAGTATATATTAAAGAAAAAGTCGATAAAAATATCGATTATGCTATAGATAAAAAAAAGAAACGCATCGAAGGAAAATATCGATTACTGTAAAATAACATTGATCGTTTACAGTATCGGTTGAAACCGAATTTTATCGAAGAAAAAGTCGATAACAATATTAATCCTTTTATCGGTAAAGGATAAAATAAAAAAATCGATATAATTATAACGATAAAAACATCAAGAAGCACATATTGTGATCGAAAATGATGAAGATGTTGATAATAATATTTATAAAAATATCAATACAGCTATCGACAAGTTTGATAATGTCAATATTTGCAAATATATCGATAAAACGTAACTATAAAGGCTTTTATCGATAACTTTTTTGTGAGCTCTGTTTCCAGGGGCAAAGGAGTAAGCATCCATTATCAGTCCATGTTATGTTATGTTCTCTTGTCTTATGTTATGTTATGTTATGCTATGTTATGTTATGTTATGATAAATTGCTTTCGCTAAATAGTACTACGATGGTTTCTTCAATTTTTTATATGTTTTCATTTCATTTTTATTTTTTTATTTAATTTTATTTATTTTTTTTTTTTAATTTTGTATTCGATTTTGCTTTATTTAATTTCATTTTAAATATTCCACTTCCCTTCACTTCATGTAAATTCATCACACCTTTAATATCAATACCTGGTAAGCGCAATAGCCGAAATACCGCTGAGCGGGTAATAAATTCGAATGCGAATTGCTCAATCAGTTTTACAAATATAAAATTTAGCGCGGTGAAGGTGCGAATTGCTTTGTTGGCGTCATAAGAAATGCAAATTTAGCCGCCGCAAATCGCATATGAGCAGACGGTATTTTTTCTTATGTTAATTTTATTATTATTTTATTTGATTTGTTTTATTGTTTTTTTGGGTTTTTCGTATTTATTTAACAAGTGAGTGCCAGACGTTCACCTGGTTACACGACAGCGGCTACTTTGTCTACGCAATTGACCTCCGCATAACAGACCACAAAAAAAAATAAATAAATTTAAAATACAAAGTGTCAAAACAAAAACTTTTTTATTTTGTATATTTGCGAAATTTCGATTACTTGGCATTTGTAAGGCAAGACAGAGAATTCGACTGAATCGAATTGAAGGGCTGTGCAAATACAATTTTTGTAACAGTGGCATTTTTATCGAAAGGTTATCAAACTTCATCAAAAATATGCTTACGCAAATCATAGAGTGAGGGCAAAAAAATTTTGCAAAAGTTGTAAATGGGCGAAAAATATGAAAAGAAGAACGAATTGTATACTAACTCGTACATATGTAAGTAAACAATTTAGGCGATACGAAAATTTTTTTTTTAATTTTTCCTGGTACCAATTTTTCAATCATCATTTTTATTGCTTACGTTTATTCATTACGTGTTTATTTAAAAACATATTTATTTGTTCCCCGATTTGCGAAATATGTATGTAATTTTTTGCTTGTGTTTTCTGGTTTTTTATTTCGTAATTTTGTAGGTCATTAAACGCCACACTTGAAATTCGTATTCAAACTGCATTATACTCATAAACAACAAAAACATTTGCACAAGCCAAAAGTCAAGTAAACAACAGCAACACCAAAAAAAAAACACAGTTAAATGGAAAAATTTGTGCACTTTTACAATGCAAGCTATGCGCTTGTTAAATTAAATAAACAAGTACAATTAAATGTGTTTTTGATGTAAATACATTTTTTGGAATACATACATACATACATACATCGCGACACACTTGATTTTTATTTGAAAATATTTTT
Source organism: Rhagoletis cerasi (assembly GCA_029783565.1). Classification (NCBI taxonomy): domain Eukaryota; kingdom Metazoa; phylum Arthropoda; class Insecta; order Diptera; family Tephritidae; genus Rhagoletis; species Rhagoletis cerasi. The sequence goes on from JAPVRG010272713.1 coordinate 7,732, forward strand.
TTTTTACTTTGTTAGGTTAGGTTGTTAGTTAGCGAATAAAAAAAAATCGAATATAATTTATTTCGAACTCCTTCGAGGCATGTTGAAGGGTCTCGGTGAATTGCAGCAGGGTGATGGCTGAGTGGGGGTCAGCGAAGACGTCGTGGAAGGTAGACTAGTAAGAGCGTGGGAGCTGCAGTACATTGTTCGTAGCTTTGGCTTGACACCCCGATATTTAGGCCACAACTAAAGCAGCTGAGTTGGTAGTGGCAATAAGGCGGTAATGCCTTAATGATGACAAACTCATAGAGTCTTTGACCGGAGATAAATTTGAGCAGGAACTATCAGAATGAGAGAATTGTCATCTTCAGCGATAGCCAGACGGAACCCAAGGCTCTTTTATCTTTCGAAGTTACTTCAAGTGCAATGGAAATGCAAATTAGAATAGCATCGATCTTTTATGGGCTAGAGGTCACAAAGGAATAGAAGGAAATGAGGTAGCGTACAGACTAGCCAGGTATGCGGCGACCACAACTCCAATCGGACTTGAGCACTACCTGGCAATAGGTTCAAATAAGATCAAAGATGAGCTCAAAAATATTAGAAGAACAATAGAACAATATTAGGAGAACAACGCTGGCGGTGTCAAGTGTTTACTCGGACGATGTATTTAGTTTAAAGAACTTCCAACTTGTGAGCAATCTCCTAAAGATTTGCGAATCATCACAAGCATTCCTGTACAATCCTAAATCTCAGCTCATATTAATATCTAACTGTCTGTCTATTTATCTATCTGTCTACTAGGGTGATCGATTATTCACCTTTTTTTTAGAAACCCGGATTTCGAGTTATTCGAAAAATGGCAATTTCAAAAAAACCAGCTACCCATTTTCAAATTAAGAAAAAAACCGTATAAACCAGTTTCATTTTACATATTTTCTTTACAGTAATACTTACTGTTAGTAAGAAAGCATAACCTAAATTATAATGTAACTGTTAAAAATACGTATAGCTTTAATTTAAAAATCATTAAGGCAATATAAATGCGAAGTATTTTGGATTAAAAGTAAAACAGAAAAAATTAGTGAAAAAGTCTTTTGTCGGTAAAAACCCGAGTACGTAGAGCCAATACTGACTATGTAAATATAGGGGCATATAATGGTTTAAATAAAATCGACTTTAAAATTAGTTGCAACTCTTTTGACAGATATTCCTTTGAAAATTATGCCAACGTCTGCAATGTTCCAGTATTCAGAAAAAAAATAAAAAAATACTCTAGTTCCTCTTTTAATAAATTAAATAAATATTTAGAATTCTTAGATTCTGGTATATAAAAAAACTAGGGGAAAACCCGGGTTTTCGATTTGTAAAAAACCGGTTTACTCGGTATTCGAAAAATTAAGGTTCCAAAAAAAAACGTCTAAAAATATGCAGAGGTTGAAACCGGTTTGGAAAAACCGAGTCAATCACCCTACTATCTACCTATCTTTCTATCTATCTATTTATCCATCTAATCTTTCTATCTATTTATCTATCTATATATTTATCTATCTATCTATCTATCTATCCATCTGTCTATCTATCTATCTATCTATCTAATGACAAACTCGCTTTGTGCTCGACAATAGATATGAAACGTAATACATATTCTAACACTTCTGAGGCTGGATTTTTAAGTAGTACCCCAAGTAACAACTTCCGGCGGAATCTCTCACACCATTACAAGCGTTCAAGTTAGAACTGGCACAGGGTGACTGACTGGTGACGAAAAGTACAGTAGAACATCTTCTGCGTTCCCGTACAGCTTTCGGAAGATCGCGACCCAGCTGCCTTGGATCTGCTTTCTTCATCTCACTGCAGGAAATGCCACGCAAAAAGCCTAGTGAATTTGTATAAACTCGCTAAAAAGAGCATTACGACCAAGGTCTGGATCTAGGTAATGGTCTATGTGCGTTCTTCTGGTTGTCCCAAGCAGATTTAAATTAATTTTTCAGTTTAAAGTTTCAACCTTAATTCTCTCCTCATTGACCTTGTTTGTTCTTGAAATATCAGCTATGCACTTGTACATATGTATGGATACATACATATACATATGTATATCTAGATATGCATACACACTTGTAAACATGCTCGAACGTTTTTTTAGGATTTGTTTACATTTGATCACCGAATTCTCAAATACCCTTGCGCTGTCGCTAGTCGTGTAGGTACATTCATTTATACTTTTATACACATACGTACATATGTATACATATATGCCTATTAAATAATAACATTAAAATCTCAAATAGCATACTAATAGGAATGTTGATAAACACAAACACTCACACACACATGCACTAATCACCAATATGTATAAACACAGGCATACAAACAGGCGTGTAAACCCAGAACCGAACTGAACAATTAAAATTCCACATACTTAACAAATGAAACAATTTTGTGCACTACCACTTCTGGCTGCCACCACATGCCACATAAATACATATGTACATTCATACATATATCTGTGTGTGTGTTTTTTTTCTATAATAAAATGCCACCCCCGCTATGATATCGGAAATTATTTGTATTCGTATCGGCTAACAAATTTTCAACATGCCATTCAACAAACAGCAATAATAACATAGAAATTAATGTTACATACATATGTATGTAGGCGCAGGGGAGGTAGGCACCAAAAGAAAGAAAGAATAGAACAAGAAAGAGAGTACAAATGCTTCTCGCTGTTGGCGGCTGGAGTGCATGAAAGCGGAAAGTAAAGGAACTAAAAGTGCTGACTAGGCGATTTGTGTGCGTTGGTTGTGTGATTTTACGGCAAGCGAAGCGAATGAAAACAGATGTTGGCCGCTTAGCTAGCTGCCTTGCCTTGCTGCTGGTTTTTATTGTTCAGACTGCCTCCCTGCCACAGCAATTGAGGCTGTGTGGGTCTCATTACTGCTGCTGGCTGTGGGCAACCAATGCGTAACCGCATGCCGAAGAAAAGCGGCCGGCCTGGTCCAATGAGTGGGAGGCCGTTCATTTGTTTTTCTACATTGAACATTTTTGTACGAATTTTTGCGCACATGTTTGTAGTATTTATAATAATTTTTATACAAATGCTTTTGCAATATGAAAAGCAAATAAAATCAAGATAAAGATACAGATAAAGATGAGAAGGAGGCAGAAGAAATTAGCGCATTTAAAACATAATTAAGACAGGTGTGGGGCAATAATAAGCAATTGGCGTGCAAGTAATTGCGTTGTTGTGCAAAGTAATGAAAAACAGAGGCGGGTGCAAATATATATATACATATTTGTATGTATATGTATAAAACATAAACACAAGAGTTCACTGAAAAAAAAAACTGAATATGAAATGGGGAAGTGAGTAAAAAAAGTATGTTTTAAATTTTTTAACTGACCTTCTTTTATCGATAACTATTTGGATATAAAGATTATGTCTAAATATACATTTAAAATATATTTATTAATTTTCGTTAAAAATATTTTTTCCAAAATTTATAATGAAAATGGCAAAACCATAATGCACGTCTAAAGTATAGAAAATCAAAAGTGTCCGAAATTTTATACATTTTTGTTATGAGTAGGGTACATCTCTGAAAAGAAAAAATTTTGTTCCTTGATCTTCAAAGGGTTAACGAAAATTAAAATAAAAATTATTTATTATCCCCATTCCTGCACAAATTTATTTGTCGTTTTTTTTTCAAATTTATGCCTTAAATATTTACTAGGTTATATGTTTGATTCAAAAAAAGCTATTCGATCCCGATTTAAATCTCGAAAATCCCGATTTTTTTTTTGTTTTTATGGAACACATATCTAAAATGCGCATGATTTTTTTAACAAAAGGTTCATGAAAAAAATTGATCCCAATTTTAATCCCAAAAATTCCGAAAAACATTTTTTCTGGACTTTATAAGTACATATATGTATGTTTTTGTTGATTTGATAAAAGAAATCATTTATAGCGGTTCTAATCTAAACATTTGCGTATGAATACCGAAAAAAATGTATTCACGGAATTTTTATAGTATTTGTTGATTTAAAAATAAACTATTCGATGTCGATTTGAATGCCAGAAATTCCGATTTTTTTTAATGGACTACATATTTAGAATGCGCCAATGATTTTAGCAAAAAAAAAATCATAAAAGAATTTGTATCCCTATTGTAATCGGAAGAATTTGAGAAAAATATTTTGTTCGTACAATTTATGTTTGTTGATTAAAAGCAAAATATTCGATTTTAATAAAAAAAAATGCCTATCCCTATTTTAATCGGGAGAATTCGAGAAAAACATTTTGTTCGTTAAATTTATATGTTTGCTGATTAAAAGAAAAATATTCGATTTTAATAAAAAAAAATGCATTATAAAAAGTGATTCCGATTTTAATCCCAAAAAAAATTTTGTTCGTGGAAACTAGATACATATATATTTTTTTGTTAAAAAAAACGATCGATCCCGATGTCAGTCCCGACAATCCCGAAAACTTTTTTTTATGGAATGCGTACAATTTTGTTAAAAAGAAATGCATTAAAGAATTTTATATCGATTTAAGTCCCGAAAAAATTTTGTTCAGGGACTTTGTATTTGTTTTTGTAAAAAAAACTATTGAATCCCGAAAATCACGAACATTCTTTTTTATGGAGTGTATATCTGAAAATCGCATATGATTTTATTAAAAATAAATATTTAAAATATTGTATCCCGATTTCAATCCCGAAGTATTCTTAACTGTTTTATTCGTTTCCATACATATATATTGCTGGAGACTAAAAATTACCTAAGGTATTTAAATATGCGAACTGAGTTCTAATGTCGTAGATATTTTTGTTATTTTTCAAAAATCTCGTGTTTCTGCTTAAGACTTTATTAAAATTTTTGAAATTTTCCTTCATATGGTTACTTTACATACATACGTATATCCTTATTACACATCCAACCACTCTCTAAATACCAGATGAACTCGATAAACCCACAAATACTTTCTGCAAACTGAGAAGAAAAAAAGCTCTTTTTGCAGCAATCATTTTCAACATTTTCAATGCTATCAATTACTTGCGCAAACAAATCAAAGTACGAGTAGCA
>JAPVRG010272722.1:11116-21549 GCA_029783565.1 Rhagoletis cerasi
AGTAAAATTTGCATTGCTAAAACACAGCTGTTGGGATCCACGACTAAAAGCACAGACAGCCGGCAACTTTGATCCGGATTAACGGCGCAGTTTATCTGTCGCGAGGTCGTGGGATCGAATACCAAGACCAGCGAACACTTATTTACATCTTGCTCCTTCAATTATTACTTTTATTTTTTTAATATAATCAAAGTTGGTGTTGCCTTTTTAATTAAAACTACACTCTAAAAAGTTACATTCACCTGAAATAATTATGTGTAATAACAAAAAGCAAAAAAAAGATAATAAAATGAGTTAAAATAAAATAAAATAAAATAAAATAAAATAAAATAGAATAAAGTAATATTTATAGTAAATAAAAAAAAATTGTAATTATTTTTAAGGATTGCTCCAACTTAGGTGCTGCGGAGTTGTAGTACACCATTCTGACCACTCGGCTATTGCGGATTTCAAACGCGCTGGCTTTGCTTGCTCATTTATTTACTTTGTTTTTTTTTGCCGTTTTGAGCAGTGTTTTCATCGAAAATTCTATTGATCCGAATTAATTTTGGGAATTAACTCTAGGACTTAATCCGGATCAACCGCCGTTATTTCCAGAGATAATTCCGCATGAACGAGTTGATCCGAATCAACGCTGCCGTCTGTCTATACTTTAACAGACACATTTGGAAAATTTGATCGCACTTCTTCACTTCTATGAAGCTACGTTTACTTTAGAACAAAAAGTATCAGTTTATATTGTTACATAAATTAATTATTAAAGACACATGCAGGCCGATGCATCGATTTGAGTATTAACCTATGTATAGGCTGTGCAAATAAAAGGCAGGACAGAAATTTCAAAAATTCATGTTGACGTAGACAGCTGATTTAACAGATATTGGTATCGAGCATTCTTTATATTTACTTATGTAAGTATACATCCGCATATGTACACCAAACCTTAGTTTAGAAACGAAACACCCATTGTAACTCATGTTATGATAGACTGCACAATAATTCAGAGCTTCATGCAGCGCCCAGAAACAGTTACACATACGCATTCGCACACAATTGTTTGCAATTTCCCTTACCTATATCAAATAACGGGCTGAATATGCATTCCACGAAAGGCACACGTTGAAGAGTCTCTTCGGCCTAGCGGTTATAGTTACAAACGTTATTTCGTTAAAAGTGGGCGTGTCTAACGTACTCTACGTGATGATGTAATAACTTCAACGGGCGTTGGTATTTTTATTACGGTCAAATGTGGCAACAAAGCAATACTACATACCTACATACTTCCGCCAACTTGCCACTCAAGCTAACTATCGATTGTGTTCGATTGCTATAAAATACCGAAAATTAGATCAGCGCGCGCTGCAATCAGAGCATACCACAGTTGAATGGGCATTGTAAGTTGGATGCCAGAAGTTCTGCAGCAAACAGCTAGGAAAATGTGGTACTTATGCATTCAAGGGCCGCTGCGTCATGCCGCAATTTACTTGGAATTTTTGCTGCTGTACTGCAAATTACGCAAGCCAGAGCTGCTCATTAAAATTAATTGCCACAACGCCAACGTGGGCTGCATTTGTTACCATTTGCATTGCCACTGCCACTGCCACTGCCACATTCATTGCCATCATTGTGGTGATTGCCAGAGCTATTATTCCAACTGCCGCTGTCGCCGCCGCTGACGCTTCAGCGCCAAACTCGCTGCACATATAAACGCAAATCGCTCTGCTCTGCTCTTTGGCCGCTTCCCACAATTGTCGCTCGGCCGAGCGACTTTTATGCCGCATCACTGCTAACACAATTGACTCTGTGCAAGACTGCGCCTGGCAATGCAGGCAGCAACAACATTAATGCTGATTGATAATGCGCAATGCGCTTGCAGGTGCCAGTTGCCACCGTCCGCCATCGGCCTACCAAGAAAGCATTTATGTGCGCTTGCCGCCACTGCTACTTGCAACCTTAAATCACTTACTAAATAGAACGTGTGAATGTGCTTTGTGACAACCGCTCTTAGGTCGTAATATGTTTCAGCGTATGGCATGCCATCACAGCCACTTCTTCGTTTAGTTTTTTTTTTTACCACCGCCAGACCGTTAAAACCCTCTTTCTAATGAGCTTGCAAAACTAAGCTAAAACTTTGCAATTGAGTAGCAAAAACGTTCTGTTAAAAGTAAATATGGTAATCCAGGTAGAAGTGTTTTTCGCCACAAATTTTTATGTGGCAAGTGGCATGCATATACAAGTAGCAGGCGGCACTCAGTGAACTTTAAAATCGCTTACACCTCCTTTGTCTATTCTGTTTTATTGCAGTTTTCAAATAGACCAGCTGCATTTATTACTGGAGCATGAGGGAGAATAAGTATGAGAATACTTCAATGCGCAGCCATGGGTACCATTTTATTGCCAAATTCACGAAAGCCAACTCAGAAGTTCTTAAACCGATGTAGGAACTTTTTCAAAAGAAGATCGTAGTTTGAACCGATTTGCCACCATCTCCTATCAAACTTGGTTCGGCGTTGAGAGAACGCCAATTAACACTGAAGATGGCACAACGCCGAAGCCGATTTCAAGCCAAATACATCAACCAAAAAATAAAGGGTTTCTCTCAATGCAGCCATCTTTCAATAATTTATTGGAATTCAGGATCCTGAAACAAATTATTAGGCAGAGAAGCATTATCTTTAATCTCGATTATATATGTTCCGATTCACTAAGCGTTCCGGTGTTTATTACACCAAGTATCCCCTAAGTAGCAACCGAACCCCTCCTTGCTGGGGTGTGCGCTTAGCTTCGGACCCGCCACGTAAAAACAAAGACCATTGAAAATGAAAACAATGCCTCGTATGAGACCCCCTCCTTTCGATGACGACCACGGCAAGAGTTTAAAGGACTAAAGTTTGAGGGTATGCACCCGGGAGGTCCAGGAAGGTGCCTCTGTGCGGCTGGTTTATGTCCTCGAAAATACTATCCAAGAAGTAGATAGACGGGGCAAGGTAGAAAAAGCATTGGACCTTACGGCGTCTACGACTGCTGCCACGTACAGAAGCGTAAATTCGGTGTTGCATTTGTGATGGGAGAGAGACTCCGTCGCCGAGTGCTGTCGTTCAACCCGATGGACGAGCCTCTTGCTACAGTCCGCATCAAAGCGAGATCCTTCAACATCTCGCTCTGTTGCGCCCACGCCCTGGCGGAAGAGAAAGACTAGGCGTGCAAGGATCTCTTCAATCAGCGCTTAGAGTGCACATACGAGCCCTACGCCCGTCACGATATCAAAATCGTATTAACGATTTCAATGCCCAGGTGGGCAAGGAAGGTATCTTTAGTGCCACCGTCCGAAAATTCAGCCTCCACGACGAACCCTCCGATAACGGACAGAGGCTGATCGACTTCACCGTCGCCCGAAACATGGTAGTATGCAGTACTAGGTTCCAGCATAAAAAAGCAAGGAAAGCTCAGCGTCGAAAAGCTACTGTCACAAAGTAAAGTAAACGCCGTTTGTTTGTTGTCGCTCTGCTATCAGCTAAATTTCGCAAGAGAAGAATAATGGACCTGCGCAATGCGCAACCATTTATATATAAACGTTGCGAACTGTGGAACCAACGATTAAGTGATCTCACCGATCTAAACAGGGTTAGATCACCCAATTACGGGCTGGATATTGTAGACGTCTCAACCCCTTCCTATCCACACTCGACTCCGACACACCTACTGAGTGTCCGGCATGTGGAGATTCCCCCCACGACACCAACCATCTCTTCAAATGCCTACTCAACCCAACTCAACTACTACCTCTCTCCCTCTGATCCGACCAGTGAGCGCATACATATTTCCCAACACATTCGATATGTTACTAAAATTAGTGAATTATATGTAGAAAGCGAATGAGTGCATGTATGAAAGCTGACAAAATGAAAGCGCCGAAATATATGGCCCAATAAACTTAACCAGTATATTCAATTAAAAAATATTAAAATTTTTATGAAAACCCACCCAAAAAAATATTAACTGAACTTCAGACGGATAATATGTATTGTGTGGTCAATACACATTTCAAGTAAAAGAAAAATTCAGTTGGCCTCGATAGAAGCGCACAAATAAGTTATGGCAATAAATACGCTTGGGGAAATGTTTGGGCCAAGAGACTGCTTTGAATTCCTATAAATTTGTTGTTAACCTTTTACGTACAATGATATCATTAATTAAGGAGAATGTTGCACAAATACAGAATACAAATCCATTCATTTGCGTGTGTGGTCCAACCCCCTAAAAGTTGCCTAGCAACTAAATGGCAAGCGCATTCGCGTGAACCTTCACCGAGAGGGCAGTGCACGCTGAGGCATTTTCCCTATTATTATTGTCTTATCTTTTAGCATAAATTTTGACCTGAAGTTCTTTGAAGATGATCAGGTTTTTGTTTTTGCTTCAGTTCTGCATATTACAAATAACAGTTTTGTAAATTTACTGTTCTTTATTTGCATGTAGATACATATGTATAATAACCCAAAGTTGGATGGAAAATTACACCCATATTTGAAAGCACTCTTTTGTTGCTCACCGAACTGGCAGCGGTGGTGTGCTTCTGCGCAACAAGAACTGCCCATCTCCCTGAGCCTTACTTTAGAGCTGGAATGAACGTATACCATTTTAGGTTGGTTGCGTGTTGTCTGTAACCAGCAATTACCAAAAATCAGAAAGCAGTTTGCATTACAATGATGGTTAGAAAACACAAAAAAAAAATTTGAAGCGTCTTACGTTAGCATCAACATGCCACACGCTCTTCAAAAGTGACTAAGTAGTTGTTAAAGATTAATACCGCACAGAAGTTTGTTGATTTTGAATTCTTTCAGTGCATCAACAAACATAGATGCATACTTACATTTTGAAGTATCCCTGGAGTGAAAAGCCAAACCAGCCAGTAAAATACCAGTTCATTAACTGGTTTGAGCTAAAGCGATGGACTACCGATTCGACATTTTCGAAAATCTTATGCGATCAGCGACATCTGCCTTTGAAACGAAAGAATCCGCTTTGAGGTGGCTAGCATTTTTCAAATTATATCAATGTAAATTATTTCAATCTTACTAAATAAATGTGAAAATTGGCATGTTTGTGGGTTTGTGTATTTGGATGTTTGTGCCTCAATCACGCGGAAACGAGTTAACAGCTTTGCACGAAATTTTGCACACAGATAGCTTACGACTTGATTTGAAAGATGGCATGATTCTATACGGATATCAATTTATACAATGCTACTAATCCTACTAATATTATAAATGTGAAAGTTTGTATCGAGCGCTAACCGCGAAATTTACGAAAGCGACTTTTTTTCCGACAAGAGCTACGTCTGTTCTGCCTTCTCGGGATTAGATAGAGAAGCAAAGCGAATGGGTCTGGTGGTGAACGAGGACAAAACGAAGTATGCATCTCTGTCATCACACAAACAGTCAGAGCATACGCGTCTTGGCACCCACGTCACTGTTGACAGTTACAAGTTTGAAAAAGTAGACAACTTCGTTTATCTGGGTACCAGCATTAAAGCGTAAGTTAGCCAAGACTTACGACAAAATTTAACTCAACTTAGACCAACCTACCATACCAGCAATACGTGTTTCTGGTTAGTCAAAACTCAACTTACCTTAGAAAACTTAGAGAGCTGTAGGATTTAGATTCCTAAGTTAAGTTTTTACGGAAATTGAGAGCGGTGAGAGAATCAGGCTTGCCATATTTTTGTTTTTGTATTTCTTAAAAATAAATGAACGCAAGAATTTTTTTGCGTGCATTTTTTTGATGTGGCAATAGAAGCGGCGAAATGTCAATCAGCTGAAAAAGAAAATACAAAAACAAAATATTTTCGCTTCTGACTTAAGTTGACGTGTTGAGTAATCATTGACGATTTCTTAAGGTAAGTAAAATTAAGTCTAAGTCTTGGCTAACTGAAGCCTAAGGCGAAAGGCTACAAAAATTTATATATCTGGGATTAACCCTTTTAGAATCAAGGCAGCTATCTCGAAGAAGTTTTTCAGCCTCGCTTCAAAGATAATTTTTAAACTAACCGACATCTCTTCCTCTTGAAAATATTTCAAGAATCGGTTGAGAATTGCAGAAATATTTGTTAAACGGAAGAAATATAAGCATTTGGCATATCCCACTTAAAAAAATTATGTTAAACGATACACAGCTCGCCACTATCCTGTGGCGCCCTATTGCAACCGCATCAACCACAAATGCCGCCAATTTCCGTTACTTTCGCCCAAGCGCAAGCCTTGGCGCTACGTTGGCAGCAGAAAGTACCAACTTGCTCTTGACTTGCAAATCGTTATTCCCTTTTTGTTTGACCAACCTCAGTAGCCATAAGTACGAGTAATTTAAGTCCCCCGCTTCACACTTCTTTCACAACGATAAGCATACTTTTTTCGCTTACTGCTTATTTTGTTGCTGTGAAAATAATACTTTGCATTCTGCTTCGTCTTCTGCTTCTGCTTTGCTTTTTTTCTGTTGCTATTTTCGTGTCGTACAACGTTCTTCTCATACGCACTTTTTAGCTCCTTCATTTCTGGGTCAAACTCATACAATGGTCGTTGTACTCATCGCCTCTGTACACCGTCGCCCGCCGTCCAACCGTCGCCATAGGCACACACTTGCACGCAACACACACAAAGCAGCAAGTTCCTGCATTGCCATGTTGTAAGCACCCACCACAGTAGTTAGCGCCAACCCAGCAACACATTGCTGGCTACTGAGTTGGAATAACAACAACACGCAAATACATGCTTGATACGAATATTGCTGCGTTGCCATGTATGTGAATGTACTTATGTATATTTGGCTCATATTAATTTAGTTGCGCTCACTTTTTGGCTCCCACTCAGCGCTCATTGGATTCACGCTCTCTATCACGCTCTTTCGCTTTGTTTTTTTTTTTTTTGTTTCTGTTTTCGTTTTCGATGCATGCCTTTGAATTACGTTATCGTTGAAAATAAAAGTGCATATGCTGCGCCCCCATTTTTTAACCTCTTACCCTTGCCAACCGTCTGCTTTGCTAAATGTATTGGCACACCAACTTACTAACTGCTCATGAGCTTACATGAGCGCAATGCAATCGTCACCACACTCGTGTATACGTCTTCGATGTCGTGCATATGGTGTCGAATGGTCGTAGTTCATCGGCTGTTCGTTAGGGTACAGTGGGCCAATTGTATCACTGGTAGATAGAAAGCGATATTGAAAATTAACGAGGACAGTAACATTTCTTAAAGTAATCGTATATATGTATCATGAGTCAAGTGCACGACAAAGCCTCGAGTCGTCTATGGATACAGACCGGTGCCCGGAACTGTCGTACCAGCACAACACCCATGGACTTGCTACCTCTAGCGAGGATAATGTTCTGAAATTTCCGGCAGCTTCCAGTTCATAAGACGCCGAGAAGCATTAGCTGCGCATCCTCGAGAATTTTGATTATCCAATTAACTTTCGTCCCCGTTAAACTAATACGGCCGTTGATCGAAATCATCTGCTCCGTCCAAATTTAGCGGCACCTCTTCGCGCCGTTTGAGACTACATAGGTTCTAGACAAGACAAATCTATCTAGTGCGAATTTTTCAATCTGATGCTGCGAAGCGTATTAAGAACTGTCCATCTGCCGAGGTAAGTACGTGCCATTGAGACCATCATTCTAAACAGCAGCGCCGTAAACGCAGCGATTTACAGCCTAGAGCAGAAGAGGTTGGTCTAGTAGTGAACAAAGGCAGGACAAAGTACCTGGACACACGTAATTGTTGTCAGCTATGAATTTGAAGATCAGGCGAAGAATAACAGGTGCTACTTTGGGTGCGTTAGGCAGTTGCCCGTTATTTTATATGGCGCAGAAACGTGGACGATGTTGAACAAAGATGAGAGGGCTTTGGTGGCTTTTGGAAGAATCATTCTACGCAAGATCCCTTGGTTCGCATAGGCGACGGACATATGCGGCGAAAACAGCCGTTGACTTAACATCGATGGGTTGATAACGAAAGAGACTGCCCAAGAACACAATGAAAGTACTAATGGCCTTATTCATAAAAAATAAAACAGATTTAAAAAGCTTTATAAATTATAAACCTTTTTTAAAGATATTTTATTTTTTATGAATAAGGGGGTAAGCCTATAAGTGTATAAGCCGAATCATGCCTAAAAAACAGGCGGAAATTTTCAAAAGAAGGAGGAAATTGGCTAAGTTTTTTGGTCTTGGCTCACACCGACAAACGGTTGTATGAGAAGAAGAGTCGTACATGGAAACTGATCTCAACTTCTTACGGTTTAGGCAGATTTTTAATGTCACAAAAAAATTAAAATTTTTTTTTTATATGAAATAAAATTTTTGAATATAATTATTGAAAAATTAACCCACGTTGTCTATTGATTTTAAGAAACACCGGATTAAAATTCTTTAAACAACTGAAACTTTCCTTTTGAGGGAAATAGCTGAAAAAAAAAATGTTTGACAAAGAAATATTACATAGATACATACATACATATCTGTTCATAAAAATGAAATTTTTACAGTGACTATTAAAAAAATTACTCATGTATCTGTTTTGCGGAAAATTTATAAGAAGCAATTTTTGTTGGATATAGTAAAAAATATTTCACAAGACTAAAAAGCAGCGTATTGAAATAAAACTTCCAAACATCAGATAAAATTTATAAGCAAAACTTTTCAAACAACCCACTGTGGCCTACCCTAAGACAAACTGTGTTCGGCGTCGTTTGTTAGCTACATATAAATATATGTAATTTATACACATATATACAGATGTGCATACATACACTATAGATTATTTAGCTACACTATGCAGCACCGGTTGTTATGCACTTCGTCATTCAATTTTGCAACAATATTGCTTGTAAAGTATGTACATGTGTGTATGCAGGTATGTATCTACATGCATACATATTTATATTCGCAATGCCGATGAATTTATATGCAATGTGCATTGGCTTTTGTTGCTGTTATCACTAAGATTGATTAAGTTGTTTTCTTTGCAGTGCGAATAGCCAAACGCAACAAAAAAGTGAAATAGGCAGTTCTTTCGGTGTTCACTGCCAACGTTTTTTTTTTGCTGCTGTGTACTCCAGTTTATATATGCACTCATATGAATGTATGCGTTTTTGTTTACTTTGTTTACAGATTTATTCAAAATTTTCGCTTATTTTAATAAAATTTATTTAGTTTTATTTTATTCTTTTCTTTTATTTTACTTAATTTTATTTATTTTTTTTACTTAAATTTTTTTAATTTCAAAAATATTTTTATTTATTTTATTTTATTTTGTTTTGTTTCAAATAATGAAATTTTTTATTTCTTTATTTGTTTATTTTGTTCAATTTATTTATATTTGTAAAGTTTTTAAAACTTAATTTTATTTTGTTTTATGTGTTTTAATTTTTTATTTTTATTGTTTTCTATTTTATTTATTTTTTATAAATTTTGTTTACTTGTTTAAATTAAATCAAAATTTTTATATTTTTTATATCGTTCTGTTTTTTTAATTTTTAATTTAATTTAATTAAGTTTAATTTAATTTGATTTCATTTACTTAAATATTTTTAATTTTTTTTTTATTTTCATTACTTCTAATTTCTTAATTGTTTGCTTATTTTTTATTTATTTATTTTTATAATGCATTGTAATTCTTATCTTATTTTGTTTGAATTTATCTTATTTGTTTTAAACTTTTTGTTATGATTATCATATTTTTTGTTTTGCTTTATTTGATTTTATTTTACTTGACATAATTTTTTGTTTTGGATTTAATATTTTTTCTAAATTTTTTTTTATGGTTTACTTTTTTTTATTTCACTTTGTTTTAATTTATTTTATTTTATTTTATTTTATTTTATTTTATTTTATTTTATTACCTGTTCGATTTTTTATACTTTTTGGTTAATTTTAGTTTTTTTTAATTTTTTATTTTTTTTATTTTTTTATTTTTTTTTATTTTATTTTTTAGAGATTTGTACAATAATAAATTATTAGACAAATAAATGATTAGCAGCGCTGGCAACAAGGGCCTTCGGCTGCCTGTAAGCTAAAGATAAGGTTCGCTATTAAAAGGTTAATGGGGGTTAGTTACAAATTATCTTTACTATTAAATATACTTTAACAAGTCAGTCTCCTTCAAAAATTTGTACATCCTTACAACGTTCGTGGTTTTAGCCTCTCTCAGAAGATCTAAGGGGTCCGTTGTACCCAGGACCTCTTTTCGGGTTGTGTCGATGATTGGACAACGTAGTATGTGTTGGATTGATGCAGGCTCATCACAAAATGGACACTTGCTGGGTGGAGCACGTTGTAGGAGATGTGCGTGCGTAATAATTGTGTGTCCCAGACGTAGGCGAATAAATGGCTTTATTGTTGAGAGAGCCATGTCGGCGGCGATAGTTGGTTTCTTTCGGCA
>JAPVRG010272729.1:10893-23361 GCA_029783565.1 Rhagoletis cerasi
ATCATGATGAATAGGTGGAATAAATGGTAGAGGTTGAGTTAAATTTTCCCATTTTAAGCACTCAGATCCGTTTGACTCTAAGAATTAATGCAACAAAATTTATTACGTTTCTTACCCGGCCAATAGATGGCACTACCACGTGCGAAATGACTTGGATCTCTTTGTCACCAAGTATACGCTATATTTAACTATACAAATATGGGTATAACTTCTATTTTCAAAAAATTTCACTTAGACCCCTATGATTCTAACCCCTTTAATTATGAATGTTTAAGCATCATAGCTTTGCAATTGCATGTAGTTTAACAGCCCAATTCTGTAGCGGTGACACATTTTTTTAACTGAAAAATAAAAACTTTTTCGTATATTTTTCCGTAACAAAACTGTAAAAAAAATTCTTACTGATACAGAGAGCTGTAAATGGGACTAAATGTTCAATAGTAATCCAAGGAATATTACCGCAAAACTAATTACTATACCTTTTACACTAACTTCTTTCAAAATTGCAACCCTTTTTTCATAGCACACCGCATCGAACCATCGCACTCCATTCAACCCTCTCCACTTTCTTTAAGTTCTTGACATACTTTCACATTCACACTTTCGACGCCAGCAGGTCAGATATTTTATTTATATACAAACACATATACAGCACTAAACAAACAGACCACTTGCATTGATTTCTTTGATTGCTCTAGAAAATTTCAAATTGTTGATGTTTAACTTCCCTTGCAATTGTCTTGATGGCAAACAAAATATACTTGCTTGAGAAAGTGTGTTACGCCTACGAAAATTGAGGTTTTTGTGTTAGCAACATGTATACAAACAAGCACATGTACATACAAACATATTCGTGTATACATATGCACAAACAAAAATTGCTACAATTTATAATGAAATGGCATGCAAACACGCTATATTTAATCAATTGCAGATAAACGATTGTGGCAACTCAAGTGCAAAGCGATTGCAATGCATACATACATCCTCGGCATATTTACACTAGAGAAAATTGATTTTGTATGCTGAAAAATTGCAAATAATTTGAGAAGCAATGAATTGATAATTTTAATGCGATACTCAAATTGGGTTCGTTTTTGTTGCACGAGAATCCACACTCAAATATAGACTAATCTAGGCGCAATTCGATATATTTTGTGACACTTGAGCGATGGGAGAGGTCAACTTTGAGGCCAAATACTTTCCAATTATTTCATTTGACTTTTTTAGCTAATTTTTATAGAAAGTGGGTCAAATGTTATTGTTATACATAAATATGTAAGTATTGCAGATAATATCAGATAGCATTGAGCGTTAACCCCGCAACTTATAAATTACTAAATACAAGCATCGTTGTTACTCAGTACGTATGTTTGTATTTGTATGTATATTTCTGCTGGGTTAAAAATAAAATTCAATTAAATGTTTTCATTGAATAATTGTCCTACACTTCAGCAAAATGACAACTGGTTCTAGTTAAAACTAAAACACCAACTATAAAATGTGTGTATGTAAGAGAAAAAAACTAGAACATAGTGTCAACAAAACATAAAATATATTTATGTAATAGCAATCCAACGAGATAGGCATGCTTTGTGAAACTTGCATTGTAGGTACATAGAAACGCAAAAAAAATGTCAATGTTACGTATACGCCCCACTGAGTAATTTCGAGAATTGCAGCGCTGTCGAGGACGATTGACGGCCGAAAGTAATTGGATGATAAATTTATTTTGCAATAATAACAAAAAAAAAAAATAAAAATATTGGACCTAATTTTTTGAACAGTTAGAAGCTGGAAATTTATTTTTAGTTGTTCAGAAGTTGATCAGAATCTTTTTACATAGCTTCATAATGTCTATTTTATGTCTAGTTCTTAAATGACCACAAATTTATGTCAAGATTTTGAATAACAAAGAAATAAGGCAAAAAAATTACTTGCAATTTTTTAATTACTAAAAGATTATGTATAACTTTTAAGTATACACAAAAATTATGTCTAGTTTTTACATTAGCAAAAAATTTGGTTCTGTTACTAAAAGTTCAAAAATTTATGTCCAGTTGTTAAACGACCCACACATTTTTTTGCGTTTTTTAAATACCAAAAATAAATGTTTTGTTGTTTTATGACCACAAATTTATGTCCAGTTAAATTTAGAGAAAAATCATGTCTGCATCATTAGAAAATTCGTCAGATAAAATTTACATTAGAAAAAATTTGGTTGTTTCTAAATTTTCAAAAATCTATGTCCAGTTTTTAGATGACTTACAACTTTTGTTGAGTTTTTAACGACCGAAAACTTGTTTCGTTTTTTAAGATCAAAAATTTGTGTCCAGATTTTATGTCCAACATTAAAATTACCAAAAAATTATGTTCAGTAAAATCAGTAATCTCAACAAGCAAAATAAAATTGTTTTTAATTTCAAAAATATTATGTATCTACAGCTTTTGAATTCACAAAAAATTATGTCTACTTACATTACCAGAAAATTAGCTTCAATTTTTAAATGCCCATTTTTTATGTAACATACAATTTATTTTAAATGAGCAACAATTAATGTTATGTTTGCTTTAAGATCAATAATTTATGTCCAGATTTTATGTCCAAAATTAGTACAATTAGCAAAAAATTATGTCTAGTAAAATCAGCAATATCGACAAGGGAATTAAAATTGTTTAACGTTCTGTTTTTAAATGTTTAAAAATTTATGATCAGTTTGAATGACCAAAAATCAATGTCTTGCTTTTTATGGCCAAAAGTTCATGTCTAGATTTAATGTCCAACATTTAAATTAACAAAAAATTATGTCGAGTTAAATCAGCAATCTCGACCTGCGAAGTAAAGTTTTTTTCTCAATTGCAATTGGGGTATTTTGCTCCATTTCATTGGGGTGAGTAACCCTGACAAAAACTGCTATATCTTATAACTTTAAACGAGTTATTCTTGTATATTTGTATATTTGTATATCCACTACTATCTCAGGAACGACTTAACCGATTTGGATGAAATTTGGTGTATGGGTAGTATGCTTTGTTTTAAGATTTTCTACTTTGATGTTGCCACTTGGAGTGGTTCACAGGGTTGCCACCTATATCAATTTTTTTTTAAATATTAAGCAATATATGGCAATATGGGTATTAAATGAAAGGTATTTTAGGCCGTATACCAACCAAGGTATTTTCGAGTAGGTTTGCCACCTAGGGTTGCCACCTGACCGCATTTTATTTATTCCTTCAGATATAGACCACTATCTCGGGAACGGCTAACCGATTTCGATGAAATTTGGTACATGGATAGTATGCTTCCTTCTAAGATTTTCTACTTGGATGTTGCCACTAAAGGCAGCTTAGAGGGTTGCCACCTTTCCGAATTTTTTTTAAATATTAAGCAATATATGGCAATATGGATATCAAATGGAAGGTATTTGAGGCCGTATACCAACCAGAATATCTTTAAGTAGGATTGCCACCTAGGTAGGGAACGGTTTAACCGATTTGGATGAAATTTGGAGTGCGTATGCTAACCGCCAAACAGGCTTAAGTGACTTTTTGTGGTTAGTGTTCGATATTTTGGAAATCTATTTTGGAAATTTATGCTCTTGGTAAATAAGATTATGCGACAAATTCGAAAAATACCGAGCAACGCTCGGTCACCCAGGTACTGTATTTTATGTAACCAACTCTATACTAATCTATACAGGTATTTTTGAGTGTGGTTAGAGGGCACAAAAGATGTGAGGTCATTCAATTTGTTCTGCATTTGCGCATTGCATATTATATATATGCACTCAGATATGTATGTTCATATGTACATATGCATACATATATGTATGTATATATACTATGTATATAAGATATTTTTTTGTTTTTTACAAACATTTTTCAAGTTCTAATTCCGATGAATGTGCGCGCAGTGTAGTGGAAAAGTAACAAACAATTAACTTAATTATCGCGTGAACACAAGCGTAGATAGACGAATAGACAGACGTATAGACAGACAGACAGAGAGGCAAAAGAGTGGGCTGATGAATAAAAAAAAATCAAACGTACGCTCTAACTAACTAACACCCCCTTGCTATGAGTGTTAGAAGAGCAGATGCAACGTTTGTTCAAGCGAGAAGTTATTAAACTAGTCGACTGACTGACCGACTGACTGACCGACAAGCTGCCCAACTAATCGGAGCGCTGCTTAGCGTAATTGTATGTATATAACTAATTGACTGTAAAGTGACCGCCGAAACACAAAAATGTCATTACTTTTCGAAAAATGCAATAAAAAATGTGATGAAATGCATTATAAAAGCAAGAGTAAATTTCTTTATACATTATGTATATATTTACATATGTATGTACATACATATGTTCATCTGTTTATGAATGTAGTATATATGTGCATACATATATCAGCGCATTTAAAGGCAGTTGCAATCAGCTTAGTAATTTTTTCTGTATTAAAGTAAGTAACAATCACACGATTGCCATTGTAGCATTTTGGCTTAGTACATAACAAGTCTATCTACTTATAAAATTACACATCTAAAAACGTGTACATATGTATATTTATTTATACATCCACATGTATTACATGAAAATACGCAAAATCGGCTACCACAACAGCGCACGAAAGACAAAGTGGCTATGAGCATTCATTTTGAAAACGTTGATGGCCTTAAAAAATTAACTGATATTTATTAAGTGTGAAATATGGGTTAGAAGTGTTGTTATTGTGGCCTAGTTTGCTACGCACGGCAGCGTATTAAGCTCGCAAAACTGTGAAGAATTTACAAGCATAAAAATATGCACATACATAAATTTTGCTTGTGTGTATGTAATAATTGGTGTTAATATGTGAATCTCGCATTGAGCGGCGAAGGTTGCAATTGGTTAGGAAGTAGTTTCAGATGCATTTTTTTTAAATGATTTTCAAGAAACTAGAAAGCATTAAATGCATCCGCTGTAGGCTAACGAAGCAAACAGAAAAGTATTGCTAAGATTTTTTTTTAACTTTAATTTTCTATAACGCCATGTGTAGTCTTGTGGTATTTCTTTAACAGAGCTTCTAGCTGATGATGGATAGTGTAGACCCATTCGATAGTTTTTTCATAGTATTTTTAGTATTCACGTGGTTATAATATAAGCTTTCGTATTGTCGCAGTTGCTGTGTTTCTCAAAAATTTCTAGTTTTATTTGTGTGTTTTGTAGTCATTAGCAGCAACGTGCGTGCAGTTAAAAAGTCATAAACTCGCT
Source organism: Rhagoletis cerasi (assembly GCA_029783565.1). NCBI lineage: Eukaryota > Metazoa > Arthropoda > Insecta > Diptera > Tephritidae > Rhagoletis > Rhagoletis cerasi. Next base: position 16,141 of record JAPVRG010272729.1, read on the forward strand.
GGAATCGTCTGCTGGAAGTAGGCGTAGGAAAGATTTAAACTAAATTTATAGTGATTTAAGGTTTATGATGATTAAATTTTTTGATTAAATGTCAAAAAGTTCATTTAGTTAGTGTGAGGAAAATTTTAAGACAGCAAAACCACAGTTTTATAACATAAACTTTTGTGCTCTAAAATATGAGCGAACGACGAAATAGTATATATTGGAAACTTAGTTTTTTGACCTCATTTTAATCTATAGAACTTTGCGATTCAGTTTGAAGCTGAGAGAGAATGGCTGATTTAAGAAACTTATCTGATAATTAGTAATTAGAAAAAAAAAATTAAAAAGAGATACAGTTGGCGCCAGTATTGAATGAAAACTGTACTAACAAGTAAACGATGGGCTGAAAAATTAACTTAATAGGTAGATCGGCACAAGCTTGATAATAAGAGGTCCAGAGTTCTTATTCTCCGGAACGCCCACGACTAAGACTGTTTGAGATTCTACACTGAAGAAGGCTACACCAAACTTCGTTGAAAAAAAATTTTTTTTTGCATTCGCGACCGATTTTGATGGTCATTTGGATTTATGTTTTTCTGATTAGAACCAGAATATACACCGAATTTCATTTTAATTGGATAGTATTAACTATTCCCGCCCACAAGAGCTGTTTCTTCATTTCTATGTGCAAAATTGAAAATATGCGAGAGAATTTGGAGTACACTACTACTTTTGGCCGCAGCCCATATGAGGACGTTTCACTGTGGGACGTTGCAATACTCCAGCAATAGTTTTTCCACTATCTGCCAGACTCAAGTCCGAGTGATCAAGATCAGTGATTTAAAGCGTTTCATAAATCTATTCAATTGGTTCGATTTCTAGATATAATATAGAAAAGAAAAGACGTGTGCTGTGCGACGTATGGACCTATTCATGGAGGTATACAGTTGGAATCAACTATGTACTAAAATAGTATCAAAACTGGCCGCGAGACCTACGTGTTTCATCAGCTAGGATTTGTATGAGGATGGGTGTCTTCTCAAACCTTACCTTACTATAATACTTTTCTTCAAATTTCTTAACGCAAAATGCTAAAAGTTAAGTAACTAATCTTATATGTATATAAAAAGCCCGTATGTGTCTGTTGTGTCTGTTGGTATGGAGTGTATAGGGTGTAGTTAAGCGTGCCGGGAAAGCTTGTAAATTTATAAGTTAAGAGACTATTTAACTTTCAAATTTTAACTAAAACCTGGTAAATTCGCTTGAGGCAAAGAAGAAACATTTTTTAATTTACTAAAAATGCATTTTTTCAAACAAATATCAAAATAAGATATGGAAATTTTAGCTTTGTACTTTGCAATTCGGTGAATTTTTTTTGAGATATTCTGAATAAATGAAAAAAATAGCAAAGAAGTAAGTAAAGTCAAGTTCAAGTTAGTTAAACATACATAGATTAGGTTAGGTTGATGTGGCAGTCGGTTGAAATGACCAACTCACTTAGACCTAAACTTTCTTCAATTCCATTTCACGCGCTATTTTAAGGTGCATTGTCTTGCGTACCTCGTGCATAGATACCTCATCTATGACTACACGTTTCTTATCAAAAATTAAATATCTTCGCAAATATTGCATTAGTATAAAAGATATAATTGCTTGAAGTTTCGATGTTTACACTCACTGGCCTACATTTAAATCGTCACGTGAACTGCAAAAAGTCGTAACTCATAATTTTTTTTGCAAAAACTATGTGGGGATTTTAATTCGATGAAATACAACATATCAATCATAAAGTGAATTTTGGCTTTTTGGTTAGTTAGGCCTTTTGATTTATGTTAGTTACGGCTTTTTGCATTTCAGGTGACGATATGCACATATGTATACAGGGTGTCCCAGAACTCAACGTCAAGCCGAAACGGGGTGACAGTATTGATTGTAAACATCATGAGAAAAATCAGAAAAAAAAATCTATCCCATGCAGTTTGAAAATTATGGGCATTTAAGAAAAATCTAGAAATTTGGTCAAACTGTAACCATTTTTCGGTTATTGTGGTTGATTTTTATTATTTTTGTTCATTTAAACTTTGGAACCTTAACCCTAAATAACATTTCTAGAACCTAAGTAAAAAATAATGACACAATTGCCCCAAGTTTTCTAGAATTAAGACTATTTGTTAAACAATGAATTTAAAATTTTTGTAATTTGTCGACTTTGAAAGGCCCTCCTTTAAAAAAAATGTACTAAAATGCCTTGGCAAGTGCCATTAAAAGTTCGCGCATTTAATCAGGATTGTCAAATGGTACAATACTTGTTAGTTTCTTACTAAAAAAAACGAGTAAAAAAATAAAAACCTCAAGTAACCCGATTTTTGCTAACCCATTTTACTTGCAAAACTAGCCATCAAGCAATCCTGTCACCCCGTCACCCCGTTTCGGCTTGACGTTGAGTTCTGGGACACGCTGTATATACTCGCGAAAAACCACATGGTTAAAGTGGGTTTTGTAAATAAACTCAGCACTCTTTTACTCAAAAGTACTCATTCACTCAGTACATGTATTTAGACATACATGTGCAAACAAATATACATACATACTACGCGTATGTGTTTTAAATACATTTATGGACAAAATAAAAACAAACTAAAAAAATAAAAAAAAACTTCTATACTCGCCTGTCTGCATTGTGCATCATCACTTGGAGTAGGTTTTTTTTTATTTTTTTATAACTTATTTTTATTTTTTTTTGTCGTCAATTGGCATGATCTCATCGAAGCGCATGTAGCGTAGCGCGCTAATGAAGCGCAAAACGCCTAACGCTTTAATTAGATACCTACATACATACATAAATATATACATATGTACATACATACATATGTACATATGTACATTCATATATTCAATGTTAAGTATGCAATTAGAAAGGTAGATAGAATAGGTATACTGGCTTTTGCGAGTAAAATATTTATTCATATTATTTAAATGTGTGCCAACCAGGGACCGTAAAGGTTATGATCTTTATAATAAAAATTTAACCGTTAAATTTTGATTTCTGTTTTTTCGATAAAATTTAATCTTTATTGTTTGATTTTTTTTTTTCGATGAAAAAATAATCGTTATTTTTGATTTTTATTTTTTCGATCGATCTCCGTTATAACGGTTAAAAATGATCGAAAAGAATAAAAATCAAAAACAACGATTATGTTTTGATCGAAAAAATAAATCAAACAATAACGATTATTTTTTGAACGAAAAAATAAAAATCACGATATTTAACGATTATTTTCGGTCCCTGGTGCCAACCGAAGTTAGCAAGTCACCAATTACGACAGTTATTTTATCGGCCATTTTTTGCATGGACGTTTTTGGCCTGAAGCAGCGGCTATAGCAAAGCTTGTTACGTCGTTTAGAAGAGTGGGCCAGTTATTTATAATTAATTTTTTTTATATTTATATTTATATATATATTTATATTTATATTTATATTTATTTTTATATTTATGTTTATATTTATACGTGCATACATAAATAATACATATGTATATGCATGTTTACAATATTTTAATAATTTATTTTTCTTAAAGAAGTCTTTAATTTCTGCTTTATCTATAGGTACTAGACTGCGGAAGCGTATCCGGCGGCTGCTTTCTGCATGACTAATTATACGGAATTTATGTATGTATAAGTACTCAAAAACTTAAAAATGTTTGAACATGAAAATTCTGAGGCAAAAATAACTACACACGCACATTTCTTTGTACACATGTACAAAAGTATATATATATATATGTATATGTATGTAGGTAGAAACTTTTGCAAAGTTTTATGTGTGCGTGATCAATTTTTATCACACTTCTAGGCCAAGTAATTTTCGTTTATGTAGCATTTAATTGAAATCATGTCAAAATGCCTACAACTGAGTGGTTCGTAGCTTATGATCAGTCAATGAGTGAAACTACCGCACATAACATATGCAGTCTACATATGTATTAATGTATGTATGTATATATGTATCTACATGCAAGTAAAATCAACCGGCAAATCAGCAAAGCATAAAACAATATTCAACATTGTTGCCAATGTATGTATGTATGTTTGCTTCATTTATACGTTTGTAGCTTGTGCGTGGCAAATTTAGGTTGTGGCATTTTTAGAATACGCAACATGCCATACCGCACGCCGCACCCCAGCATAGCACACCTCGCTATGAGTACAAGAGTCATGCCGCACATTTTTCGCGCTATGACCAGCAATTGTTGGTGGAATTTACGTACACAAAAGTGATCATACAAATGCATATTCATACAAATCAATTTGCTCGTCGCCGCTGAAAAAAATATCCATTTTCCATTGAACAGATAACTCATCCCCAGAGACTGGTTTCATTGAAAAAATCAACTTATCGAAATATGAAAAATACGTATACGTCTTATGCTTATAGCGCTAAGAGATTACATATATAGAAACGTACAAAAACAACATATGGCAGCGTGGAGCTTAGACAGGGTTACAGAGAAAGTCGTCCTAGATACTACTGACATTATTATTTAGGACATTTCTGATAAATTATATGACATGATGTCTAAAACTTAAAAAAAAGTAATAATAAAAGAAAAAGTAATTTAAGGAAAAGAATAACAATTTGTATCAGAACTAGGGGCGGCCATGTCGAGAACGAATTATAATAAGAGAACAAGTTTTTTTAGTCGCTTATTTTTACATTTTTTTTCTTCTTATTAAGTTTTACCCTCCACGGGCAGAAAATTGGCGCAGAAGGTGGAATGTTCCGAGTTTTTTGTCCGCAAGGCAAAAAAGGAGGCTGGTATCAAGACGTTCAAAGTGCAGAAAGTTCCAGACAGAAACGCTGTGAAGAACATGGAGGCAAAACAACGTGTCAAAAAACTAAAAACTGGCTTTTTTTTTCGAAAAATTCGATTACTGCATCATAGACGCTGAAACGTATCTTTGGGCCGACTTTTCGCGGCTTTAAGGCCAGGAGTTTTACACTGCAGACTCGCGCGGGAATGTGGACGAAAAGTTGAAGTCAAAAAGGCAGTCAAAATTTCCTCGAAAATTCTTGGTTTGACAAGCAATCTGCAGCTGTGGCGAAAGGAGCAGGTCTTTTGTGACTGCGGGAACGATAAACTCACAAATATATATTAAAGAATGCTTGGAAAAAAGGATTAAAGCCTTTCCTAAGAAAGCATAAGGTTTCCACTTTCTTTTGGCCGGACCTAGCCTCCTGTCATTACAGCAAATCGACTTTGGAATGGTACTCAAAGAACAATGTGCTTTTGGTGCCTCGAGAAGCAAATCCGCCGAAAAATCAAGGCAACAAAGAAAGCAGCCAAGAATGCTAAAGATTTTCGCGAAAAGTGGTATTCAGCAACTCGAAAAGTATCGGATAATACCATAAAATCTTTAATGGAAGGGGTGCCGGAAAAGTTAAAAAATATTTTAAAATAAAAATAATGGGAACAGCTTAAACATGTAATAAAAATTTGAAAAAACATTCAAATATGAGTTTCATTTTTAAAATCGGGCTACTACATAGTTTAGGAGATTTTTCGAATTAAGTGATGGACAATTTTTTCAAACGCAGTCCTTATGTAAGTATGAACAGTCTAGGGAAAGATGAACGAGTTAAAAAAATGTGAGCCAATTTTGTAGCAAAATTTTTTCAAAGAAATATGACAAACATAAGTAGTAAAAGCAGACTAAAAATGGCTTTCGCTTTAACTTTTCATAGCAGAAAATGTAAAGTTTTGTTTAAAGTCCCCCGTGTAACAGCGTGAAATGATGAGTAGAGCTTTGCTTTCATCTGTGAAGTTGAACATTTTTGGCACACTGAGAAAAAAATAAACCATATCGAGTTTGTTTCAAACAAAAACAAATATAATTTGGCGCTAATCGATATATTGTATACTTTATAAATATTTTTGTTTAGAAATGTGTATTTTTGTTTGAATACTCTTTCGTGCTGAACTTCATAGATGCTTTTTCATAGTTAAAGCATAGCATCCAGCTTTCAAGAAAAACGAAATAATCATATAAAATGACGCAAAAAAATGAAAGAAAAGGAATTTCTTACATTAGTTCCCAGCTCTTAAGAGAAAAATGCTCGTATATTTATTTATTCACGAAAATTAACAGCAAAAGCATAGTATTTTTCAAGCAACTGAAATAGCGAAAACTATTTTTTGTGATTTGCCTTGAGGGCTGCGAACTAAGCTTAAAATGAGAAAAAACAAACAAAAATTAAAATTATATGTTGCGTCAGACGGCATTCGAACATGGGACCTTATGGGAGCTAACAAATAATAGCAAACACCTGTAAATGTGTTTTAAAATTTTCAGTTTGAATAAAATTTCTACAGTTGTTCAAACTAATTTCATTTCAAACTTGTTTAAAGGCAACTTTTTCTGCTGAAAAATTTCAAATCACTAACACGGAAAAATCAACAAAGCCTCTGTCTGAAAAAATCATTTTACTTGTTTCTTGGTGAAGAATGGGGACCAAAAAGCTTCAAGGCGAAATGTACTATGTACGTTCATGCATTTCATAAGTGTTTCACAAAATTTGGCAATTTTGTTTAACATCTCATATCTTCTTTTTATAAAGGTGAAATACCGCTACTATTTGATTTCTTTGTTGGCCAGCTTACACATAAACGTTCGCCAATACTTGAACTACATACTATTCAAATATTGCACAAACTTTCATTAGAAATTGTTACGGTAAGTATGCCAAGGAGTAGCATAGGTCATCAAAGATTTGTCACATTTGAACTTTCAATACAATTTTATGCATTAAGTAGTAAAAAATATTTCTTTATAACACGTTAAAACTCATTTCAAGGTACATAAATATATTCCATTGCTGGCTATTTGTTTGTTGGTATATTCACAGCAATTTTCACATCATAGCACTAATTTGCACAATCTGCATGCCCAATGTCAATTTAAATAATTCATAATAATAACTACGATTGCAAACGAAGTAATGATTGCATCAAAAATTAATGGAGTAATTAACTGTCGGAGTTGTTACAGTTTGTGCCCCCCACATGCAGGTAGATACAATAATTGTAGCATAAATACTGGTACATACGTACTTTTCTCGCTTGTTGTTGTTATATTAAAGCACTGTTAAAACTGTTTAAACGAAATTAAATTTCACTTTCTTGCACTGCTTTGGTTATAAACAACAATTGCTGCAACTGCAAGGTTGCTACTAAATTGGGAA
>JAPVRG010272744.1:0-12058 GCA_029783565.1 Rhagoletis cerasi
ATGTCCAAAAGTAGTTAGTTACAAGTTAGTTGACATCTAATGCAGAGGCATCCAGGACTGACTTTTTTGCGGCCATCGCCCCACAAAAGTAGTTAGCTCTTTTCGAACAAAATATACAGTTAATAGTTACCACTAGTGTTCGCGTATACAGACTAAAGTTAGGTATAAGCTAACGTCACGCCCTGCAGGGAATCAACGTAAGCATATTAAGTCCACTGGACATTTCAGGCGAGCTACAAAGCAAGCAGATTGAATTTAGCCTACACCTAAAGAGACTTCAGATTTGGTCACTCCAAAATTCTGAACACAATTTGTGTAGCTTTTCGTGAACTGAATTATACTAGACCATTAATCTGCTTTGTTAACAGCGCATATAGTATACTGTAATTTTGACATATGGCTCAAAATTGAACAACAAGGTTGTCAGTAAATTCCTGTCACAAGAGCTCTTCCAAAACTTCAGTGTACGGCTCGCTGTACACAGCCACAAAGTGGTTAAGTAGTGGCCTTGGCCGCGAAATTTAACACGATTACTCGTATTTACAGTATGGCTTGCTGAGCTCAGTGAAATCTTTGTGAACTGCGCCGCGAACGAGTTCGTTGCGAGAGAAAAGAGTCTACGGTCAGTTAACTCTGCGCGTGGGGCCGTACTGCTGTCATATAAACAGCTTTCATTGAATTGACAAATGACAAATGGCCTAGGGAAAGTCTCAGTGAAAAGTGTCCAAGTCACTAATCTGTTTGAAGCATCCCTCTATGTGTAAAGTGGTAAGTTTATTACTGGTCACTGCATAGGGAGGACACACGGTCAACGGATGGCTACCCCACAAATGACTTTGGCCCTAGCAGTAGGTGTGAAACAGAGGTGGGTGTCGTACTTTATCTGTCACGGTTCCACCCTGACAGAACAAAGATTCCAAGTTTTCAATACTTATTTCGTTCAGTCTGGCTGATCGTTACTCTGCGGACTTCAACATTTCGTTTAGACTTGGACTTAAGCTCTGCAACTCACTTAATTAACACAGTTGAAAATACGAAGTTCTCACTGAGCACGATACTTAATACATAGACGCATTCGGCGTGTTCTCACTAAACTTCGTTGGTTTAGCTCCTTGCACAGATGCCTGCCTTCCATACGCCTGGTGAAAAAAGGCAGCGATGTTGTTCGCGACAAAGTAAGCTCAATAATTTCCAACAATTAACCCAATGCAGCGCTGAATTTTCTCGAAACATATTTTGTCTGTATATAGGAATCAAGAGGTGCTGCCTTTTCAGCAAGATTCATATCGGGGGAAGAAACGCAGAAGTAAGGGTTACAAATGTCCTCCGAGATTTAACTTGTGTGAAATTTCTTTCCAAGTAGATCAAATTCGAAAAGCCAGTCATATGAAAAAATCATATTTCATCTCATGGCATCGCTACGAAGCTAAGCATCGACAGAATAAAACGTTTGAGCTATTTGTTAAAAGAAGCAAATATTGAGCTTCCATAAGAAACATTGGGCCCATATATGAATAAAAAATTTCCACGTGAACGCAAACGAAATCGAGCCATTTTTAAACATATGATTATGCACAGTTTTCTGGGAAAAAACCTTTACGATATACATAATATTTTCTCAAAAAAAATTTGATTTTTAACGATAATTTCAACGCGATCTACTTCACGAATGGCGCTGAACTGGGCCGAAATATTTTGGTTGGAGTTATAAAACTGTATGGAGCTACGGGCTGTAAGTCAATTTCAGTTAAGAAGTTAGGGCGGGTGCAAAGGGCCGCCATTGTTGAAATCAGCGGGGCGATCCAATTGCAGCTTTTTCCACACATATCCCGCTAACGGGTGACTGGGAGAGTGGCAGCCTGTAATCCTATTGTTGTAAAGTATGTTGGATGGTAGGATTGGAGGAAGTGTGTTCTGTCAGAAACTCTACGTTAATCTCAAGTTTAGCCTTTCCGACTTCTGCAGCGTATTTAAAGTATAAGTGACCGCTAGAAAGGAGTCTGCCGATTAGAAGAGTAAATAGCTATTATAGTAGCCAAGGGATCTAGCACCGTTTATGGTGCAATAGAAACTGGTCAGAGAATACCCGAACACTCTCTGGTTACTTCCAAGACACAGCTATATTGTAGGAAACTGCATGGCCAACATGTATTGGCCAAGTAAGGCAGCACTGAGGTCTTCTTTCTTGAAAGGCTGTGCGTGGGAGTTTCGGTGTCAGCCAGCGGTCTGCTCCTGAACAAATATGCATTTAGTTGGCTCGGCAAACGTTGGCCTAAACCCCCGAACTACAAAGTAGCAATGTTCTGCTGGCCGATAGTCGACCACTTCCTGTCAAAGTAACTTCTTCAGCTGACTAAGGACACTGTCAAATAAGAACCCATTTTGTACGACTTAACATCGTTTCGGACTTCTTTTGCCGTATCTGTTTGGAGGATGACGTGGAGGAATCGCCTCAGCATTTTCTGCTCATCCTAAGGCTGAGATTTAAACTTTCCGCCTCGTAATATTTCTTCAACACTCCCAAAGAACTCTCTGAGGTAGACATAAGCTGCCTTCATGTAGATTACCTGCGTTTACCATTCCAAGGAACTTCCATTAAGTGATTGCACAATGGACAACATAAGAAATGTCTAAATGACCGCTTTGGGGAGCTGCAACCTAACCTAATCTATAAAATTGATCAAGTTTTTTTATTTTTTTAGGAAAAGGAACCCAATTTTTCTTTGTATAGACCGTGAGAGATATATAAGTAATGCATATCATTGATTAATGTTTCCTCATCGAATTTCACCACTTTATTTTCATCCTACCGTCTCGCAGCAAGCGATTTCAAATCACGCTAATTCTACGATCTACATATGAGTGCTGCAGGTGGGAGTAGCCCCTAAAATGTCATTTATGTGATATAAATCAACTTTTTCGCATCTTCCTTAGTGTTCTTAAATATCAGATTCAATTTGAACTTTCACGCTGAGTCTCATAATCAGCATAGTCATATAATTTTTGTGTTTGTTTGGCGTTGGGAATGATGAGCTGTACGAGCTTTACAACGCCATGGACATTGTACAGCGAATTAAATTAAAGCGGCTCCGCTGGCTTGGTCATGTCGTTCGAATGGACACAAATGCTCCAGCTCTGAAAGTATTCGACTCGAAGCCCGCTGGTGGTAACAGAGGAAGAGGGAGGCCTCTTCTGCGTGGGAAAGACCAGGTGGAGAGGGACTTGGCTTCACTTGGCATTTCCAATTGGCGTCAGTTGGCACGGAAGCGAAACAACTGGCATGCTTTGTGGGACTCGGCCAAAATCACCTAGGCGGCTACAGCGCCTAACAAGAAGAAGAAGATTGGCGTTGGGTGCTACATTATTATTTCAGGTTTAGATTAGAAGATGAAAAATTGTATTTTTTTTTTTCAAATTATTTAAATTTTAAACTAAAGCTTTAGAATAAAGGCAAATTTGCTATCCTAAAATATGCACCCAGTAGTCTTCACATACATTGTGAATAGTTGTCTTTTTCAATTAGGCAATGGCGTCAAACCAGCTTTTCCGTAATTTGCAAAGGCCTTTTGCCTAAAAGTATAAACAGAATCAATTCTGCGTCGGAAGAAAGTTCGCTGTCCAAATTAAAACACACTGCAGTGTATGAGATTGCACACAACCAAAGAGAGGACGAAATTCGTCTGACTAAATTCGGCGAGAATAGATTTATTTTTAATTTTGCCGCTGTCGCCGGTCGACAAAATCAGCTATCAGTGATAAAATAGCTTTTTTTTTTACTTTTCGAGCACATAATTATCAAGAAGAATTTGAGTTTTCATCTTTTCGCTTTTCGCTTTTGTATTTTTATGTTTTTTATTTGTCAATCCGGTGATGTGAATTTCGTTTCGGTTCTGTTTGACTGAGCGAAATGTTGCCCGACGGCATCGCTCCGCCCGACGAAATTCTCTCAGCGAATTGGTTCTGTTTATACTTTAAATATGAGTTTAATTTGAAATTTATCTAATATTTTTCCAACTGTCGCATGAAATTCTTATCAAATTATACAAACTTTAACTGTAATCATTTTTATACTCTTTATATACTTTCAATATCCGCACACTCGACTACTTTGGCACCAGGATACATTTTTTGCCTTTATTTATTCCTCAATATTACAAATACAACTATTATATTCAATCTTTTAGTTTCAGCAACGATTATCTTTGGTTTTAAATTGAGATGCAATAAAACACTGTATGCTTGTAAGTTTGTAAGTATGTACTGTAATTCACCTACACACAACTGCTACAAAGTGCTATTAGCGCTTAGAGTTTGTTCTAATCCTCGACTAGGCTTTCTGTGTAAGTACATACATCCATATAGATACATATGTATTTGTTTTACATACATACCCCTATATATGCAACTAATGTCATGTTTTAAATTATTAAAACAACAAGCAAAATTATTTAATATAACCCACTGAGTGAGTCTACAAGCATGCTTCTTTACATTTTACTCCTGCGACTACTTATTTACCTAAGCACGCCTTAAGATCTGGGTTCCTGACTGCGCCAGCAGCAGAAAACATTATATCCTAATTATAGGGTTGTCTGCGTGCCCGTGCCGCCGCCTCCACCAGTTGCGGCCGCTGTACCAGCGCCGCCGATGGCACCGACGCCAACACCAACACCACCACTGACCCCGCCACATTCCCTAGTATTTAGCAAGCTCACCGTGTTCACACCTATTGTATTAGCAGTTAATCCCAAGCTGCCATGCTGTATTGGTAGTCCACCGCCGCCGGTTAGCAACTCGTGCTCGGTTTTAGCCTGCCTTAGCCAATTACGTAAATCTCTGGTACGCTCCACCAGGCTGGTAGTATAGTTGACGGCGCGTGGGCTCTGCGATACAATGGTGTTTGCAGCGAGTATAGCACCGCCCATGGAATTCTGCATACGCCCGGTGGCCAGCTGGCGATATGTTTCCAAGCGATCGGCCAATGTTGGTATGGATTGAGGCGCATGCATTAGCGTAGCACCCGCGCCAATGCTTGGCGTGTTAGCATGTGGAGTTGTAGGTGTGCTGACGCCAGCCGAAAGCATGTGCGACCAATTTAGTTCAGATGGTGAGATCATAGGAATGCCTGTAATTGTAAAATTGTTTGCGATTAGTCTTGTATATGAGCACGTATATTAGGACTGGTTACTTGCATTACCTCCGTGTTGCTGACTTTTTGCAAGTATGTCAAGTATCTCGCGTATCTCTGCATTGAGAATTTCCAGATTTTGTATACACTCAGTTGATTCCTGATGATAGGTCTCCTTGCGTTTGTGCAAATTAGTCGTGTCTCCGCCACTCGCGAAATCAGTGCTGCTAAAGCCTGAACTTGAATGCGATGAGAGATCACTCAGTGTTGCATCGTCTTTCTGCTCCACGCCAAGTAAGTCCATAGTGGGCTTTTCCTTCTCGTAAATCCGCAAAAGACTCTGTTCCAAGTGCCGCAAGCGTATTACTTTCTCGCCCAATAAGGCGCGTGTGCGGTGCAAATTGACTTCCATTTCAGTCAATTCTTTCTCCTCTTGTATGAGCTGATCCAGTGAATGACGCGTTGTAGACGCCTTGTGGCGCTGTTTGATCTCACGTTGGCGTGCGCGGAAGTTAGTGCGTTGTGTGCGTAAAGATTCTTTGGCACGTCGCACGCTGTCACGCTCCAAGTGAATGCGATGTTTAAAGAATTCAAGCTCCGAACTGTTGCCGGCACCAGCGCGGTCGTTGGATATATCTGAGAATGGATAGCGCAAATGGTATGTAGTGTCGAGTGTGTTTTCTGGGAATTGATCTTCCAAATCTTCCAGTTTCTGTAGCTGGTGCCGTAAATTCTCAACAGGCGTGCATGGTCGATCGTTTTTGTAATTATCCGAGTTGAGGCGTGACGTGGAGGCGGACTTCATGCGTGAGAATACCTTCTTACGTTGTCCACTACCACGCGCATTGTTGTTGTTCTCTTGATTACACTGGAAGGCAGCCTCTGAGTCAGAGTTGCCATTGTCGCTTAATACTGGCGCGGGCAGGTAGCGTCCCTTGCTATAGTTATTGGATATAGTTGTGTCTGACTGACTGATCGAGGTGGTCGTGTCATCTTGCACCTGCAAGTGTTTAATATACTTCGATGCGATACCTGGCTTGCGAATGCCCGTCATTTGAGTGCGTTCATTTGAGCGTTCCCGTGTGGCATGACCATGCTGCTTGCTGTTCGACACAGGCGTGAGATGTGTTTTCGGTGGCACCGGTGGCTTTGCGCCCTTACCAGCTAGCAATGAGTGGGGTATTGCGCCAACACTAGCACCACCATGCTCCTGACAAGAGGTCGACAGTGAATGTGAACGATTCTCGCTGTTTCCAATCGACGGTTTGTTCGATATGGATCTCTCAGTTTCCGATCCCGTTGTAGTGGTGTTCGTGTGTAGGCTTTGTTGGTGTAGTGCCTGCGCCTCACGGCGCCGATTGCGTCGCTCTAACGATAGCTTGACATCCGTTTTTAAGCGGACATACTTCTCCTTCAAACAGCGGTACTTATCTTCAAGTAGACGCTTCTCACAACGCACCTTCTCGTACAGTCTATCCTCGCCAGTTTCGCGCATGCGCTGTCGTTCCAATTCTAGCTCATTTGATAGCTTATCACGCATTTCGGATTGCTTTCTTGCATGCTCCTTTTTAATGATTTCTTCTTCACTTTTCAGGTCTCGTTCCAGGTCTTGCAATATTTCGGTGTGATTCTTTTGCAACGTAGCCATATGCGCTTTGTGTTCGTCAACCACAGCCTTCCGTTTAATGTTCAACTCATCCTCCAAATGCGCGCGATATTCACTCAGTCTCGTCTGGAATGTTTGCTCCAGTTCATGGCGATGTGCTGCCAATCGCGAATCATACTCTTGACGAATGCTCTTCAGTTTTTGTTCGTGATCAAGTTTGATGGCATCTATTTGGTTCTGAAGTTGCTCTTCCAAATGCTCGCGTTCCTCCTTTAGCAATACCTCTTTTTTCTTCTCCGCTTTTTGTCTTAAAACTTCATTTTCCTTATCATTATCTCGTTCAGTCTTATCAGTATCTTTTCTCAGGAATCCAACTAGCTTTGAAGCCACTTTCAATGTACGCAAAGCTGACTTTTCTGGCATAGGTTTAACTTCGACGTGTTCGCTTTCCCTACTAGCCTTCGGTGGACTCTCTTCTGTTTCAAATGGATTACTCGCCGGTACTATCGAATTCACCGAATCTTGCTCTGATTTGTTTATAATAAAGCTTCGCACTGAACTGCCCTTCGATTCTGAATCTGTGTCTTCGTACAGGGGCTTAATAGTTGTGGAATTATCCTTTAGTTTTTCCAAGTAGCTCACCACAGATGCCGGCTGTGGCAGACTGCTAGATTCAGTGCTTTGAGAACGCGCTAATTCCGACAGTTTTGCACGATCGCGTTCTGGCAGATCCATTGAAAGGCTTTGCGCTTTTAGCATTTGTATAGTTTGCGCCTTTGGTACCGATATGACTTGAATCTCCTTAACATGCTTTTCATCATTCATCAAAAATGGATTACGACTACGCAGTATTCCACCTTCTCCGCCCAATGCGCCATATCCTATACAAGCATCAACTTCATCATCATCATCGTCATCATCTTCATCCCAGGGATATTCTTCCGCCTCGTCGTCGTCTGAGTAAACTGATGCTTCTGGGCTTTGTGTAAGCTTTCGCGAACTGCTCGGCTCCTCTTCCGGGGAACCGCGTATTTTCGTCTCCTCTAAATTGAAACGTACACTCTTTTTATCCTCCGCGCCGCCATTTTCTGGATCCTCCTTCTCAAATCTTCGACGCATATCTGTTAAGCTTGAATCACGCAATATGCCCTTCACACCCGGTGGCGTACCGGCCACACCTTCAACAATGATGTTGTTACTTGAGTTGCTGTTCATTAGCATGGCGGCAGTTGCCTGATTCAACCCCGCTTCCATTTGCTTTCGTGACTTTAGGAACATCGCACCAGTACCTGATAGCACAAAACCACGCTTATCTACCCCACCAGACGCTGATCCTACATCCGTTTCGGTTTTGTTTGCCGCTGCTAACTTTGAGGAGAAACTCTCGCCGCCAAACTTCATAGCCAACGAGATTTGTGGATTTGTTTTGGAAACTTCAAAACGTGAACCTTTTACCGGCTGAAAATTCAATCCGAAATTTTTGCTTCTCGATTCCAGAAAACGACTGACACCGCCACTAAATCCGCTGGTACTTGTGCTATTAGACACCGAACCTGAATTACTCGACAATCCTATGCCCACAATGCTGGGAGCATTTACACCGACACCACCACCACCAAACGAGCCACCAGCGGCGCTATTTGCCGGCCTTGTAGTGCAGTTTGCATTTACATTGCTCACAGGTGAAGACATTTCATTTGTATTGTTGGTGTTGTCGCATTCATCATTGCCTTGTAGACTACGTATACCTGAGTCCAGTTGTGACGCATCGTCGGAATTGTCTACGACAGGTGTGGCCGCTATAGTTGTGTGCTTTTGACGCGCCTGTTCAACCATTTCACGATAGACCGCGTCAAGCGGATGGTCCCATTGTGATTGCTTCGTTTTGGTATTGTAATAATAGTGACCACATTTCTCCTCGGAATAGCTAAAAAGGAAAATGAAGGAATTATAATAAATTATAAATGCGAGGGCACACGTGTGCCAGTGGTAGAGTACATGTATGTAAGTGTGAGGAGGAAAACTAAATAGTATACTTCATCCATTAACTACTAAAGAATACATACTAGGAATGCTGTTATGAAATGTAATACATAGAACTTATTTTAATTTTAATTTGTTGTTTTTTTTTTGGTTTTTTTTTATGGAGTACCTGAGGTCAATGAACTTACGCAGGAAACCACCCTCCTCGAGACAAGAAAATTGGTGTATCACACTTTAAAATCCGACTATAAATGCCGAAGATATGAAGAAAATTGTAATTGGGCGACCGGTAGGGTTGTCCAAAAAAAAACTTTTATTATTTTTTTAAATGCTTTTCAACAACACTTCATATGAGGGAATGTCCGGCGAACTTTTTTTTTCGATGTGGTCTAATGTACATAGTGATATTCTGGGCAAGCTTTTAAAATAAGGGAAACATATAGTCTACATGCAGCGTACGCAAGACTTAAAGAAGAAAAAAAATCATGTGAAATTTTGTAGGTGAAATTTTCTAGACGGGTTTGAAGTAGAAGCAGTGAAGTCGAGAAGAATTCTAATCTATACTGGCGGATATATCTCTTTCTGTACTTAACTTTGCTATTCCTTTTCAAGCGGAATGTTGAGGATTGGGTGATAGTACAATACATTTTCTCAGATAGCCAAGTAACATTTCTGGCACAGACCAGAATCTCACTCATCTGGGTTCCCGACCATAGGAACCAGTGATGGAAAGTGGCTGCAATTGTCCTTTTTCCATTCGTTTTTTAATTTGAAAGTATATTCGCTACAAGTATACGATTTTAGGTACATTTGGAACGTAGCCAAATTACTTTTCATGAAATTCTTTACTTTCATTGGCATTTCAAGACATTTTCTGATATGGCAACTTATACTATAGCCTCTCTCATTTGTGAAGGGGCATATAAATGATTAAGAAGGATGGTCAAGTGCAGTTTATTTCCTACCGCATGAGAGCAGGAACTGGCGTAGAGATTTTTCTCAAATCCGCTTCCCAACGAAATACCTGACGTACTGACCAGTTTATATGGTACTTGAGGTCGTTATAATTCCCTAGTAGAGAAAAAAAATACCGTCTTGCTCAAAAAACTATACTGATTAAAATAACGATATGTTTTACCTCTTAATTTGACAGAAAATATTTTTAATTAATTAAAAACTATTGGTGCATCGTTGCTAATATCACTGAAGGTATGATTATCGTTCATCGCATCAAGATGGAAGAGATATTCTTTTTGTAGAGAAAGAAGTTATCTAAATAATTACAGTGAGAAGTAAAGGCTGCGACTAATCACTTTCCCGTAATCGATTGTTAAGGCTGGTTTTCACTGTTGAAAAACTATCTATGTTTAGCTGAGCCTCTTACCTCTATCTTCAATCACTCTCTGGCCTCATCTTTAATCAATTTTAAATATTTTATGTGTAATTTTGCTCAACGCGACAAATTTGGTATGTAAAAGTAAACATACAGTGTTTAAATTTGCACACATTAGGAGAGGAAACTGGTTACCTATCTTAATATGCGTAAAATTAAACAAAAATTTTTTAGAGTGTGTAGTAGTCGATAATGCAACTTCACAAACGTTCATCGCGTCCTCGGGTGTCCCTCAAGGCAGCATCCTTGGGCCCCTATTTTTTATTCTTTTCATTAACGATATCAGTTCTTGTTTCAAATTTGCAAATTTCCTACTATATGCTGATGACCTTAAAATACTTACAACTATCAATAATCTTTGTGATTCAGTCAACCTGCAATCAGACCTGAACAGAGTTCATGAATGGTGTTGCAAAAATCAGTTGACGCTGAATATCAGCAAATGCTTTCATGTATCTTACAGTAGACATATCAATACTTTGCATACATCATATTATATCTCGGACTCGGTTTTGCAATCTGTAAACCAAATGAAGGACCTCGCTGTTGTCTTTGACTCCAAACTTGCGTTCAATAGTCATGTCGATTACATTCTTTCGCGCTCGTACTCGATGTTAGCTTTTATTCGCCGTGACTATCAGGCGTTCACGTTCACCCTTACACTCTTAAAACTCTGTTTTGTGCACTCGTTAGGTCAAGACTGGAGTATGCAACATTTATTTGGAGGCCTTACACTAAAATTCTATCAAACCGATTAGAAATTGTTCAAAAAGTTTTTCTAAAATTTGCTCTACGCTCAGAAAATTTTTCTCTGCCACTACCTTCTTACTACTCTCGTTGCCAACTAATCAACATTTCTACACTGGATAACAGAAGATCCATTTTAGCGTGCACGTTTGTCGTTAACATCATAACTGGCTCAATTGACTGCCCTTCTCTTCTGGAAAAGATTGCATTTAATATTCTCTCTAGAATCCTCCGCCATTGGGATTTCTTTAAAAAAGGTTTCTCTAGAATCATTTATGGAGCCAACGCTCCGATTTCTAGAACCTGTGCTGAACTTAACTTAGTATTCAATGCTTTAGATATTGATTTCACGCAATCAAGCCCTGCCTTAGTTACACATCTGCGAGAACTTTTCTCTGTGCCTCATCACTAATGATGTATTTACTCTTAGCTCTTTTGAACTTAATGTATTTAACATTTGTTTTAATTTTTAAGTTTTAATAGCACTTAGTTAGTGTTAGTTGAGTAGTCTGTAAGAATAATTTGTATTCCAAGACTGAATAAATAAATAAATTTGTCGTCAAGTAAGTGAAAACACATTGCCAAATGGGGCTAAAAACGGTATATCGATTAATTTAGATCAGAAGAGGTCCTCAGTCGTGTACGTACGCTGCCAAAGCGGCTATTTCCCCATTTGTTTGCCCATAATATAATTGATAAAGGTATGGATAAAGGAGATAAAGTTGTGTCAAAATATGTCCACAAATTTTGTCGCCAAAATATGGCATAGTGAAAACCATCCTTTAATTAAAATGAACAGGAAATTTTGTTACTCATACGTAACACTCGTAGCTATACTTTTTTTGGCAGTATTATACTTCTTTTCGGATTCCGAACTGGATACTGCGGTTTTTTCCAAAACATTTCATTCATACTTTTTTTTTGCTACCTAAATTTTTATACCCGAGCGCACTGTGTGCACAAGGGTATTATAACTTTGTTCACATAACGGTTGTTTGTAACAGCCTAAAGGAATCGAGAACGATATAGACATATATATACCAAAATGCTCAGAATGAAAAGAGAAATCGATTAAGCCATGTCCGTCCGTCCGTCCGTCCGCACGATAACTCGAGTAAAAATTGAGATATCTCAACGAAACTTGGCACGCATACTTCTATTGGGATAGGGACGGATGGTATTGAAAATGGGCGAAATCGGA
>JAPVRG010272746.1:0-11577 GCA_029783565.1 Rhagoletis cerasi
TAATATAATAATTTGATTATTTTCAATTATTTTTGGTCTTTGTTTTAAATTTTATGATTTATTTCAACTTGTGAATATGACGAGAATCAATACAGTAATAATGAGATAAATGCAGAAGGATAATAACAAAAAACGAAAAAAATTAAAAAAAACAGCTTTGCTTTGTTATTTTATTTGTTAATTTTTTATAAAAATATTGTCCATACTACAACAAAACCGCATACTCTATCTACATCAGAGGTAAAAATTTGGTGTAAAACTTAGGAAAATTCCACACTTTTGTCAATATACACACATAGTCCACTTCTTAATTAGTATTTATTCGTACAGTGAATTTGGTTTCAGTTATTTAATACTAACTTAAGAAAATTTTCCTGCCAAAAAAGCTTCATCTATTTGGAAAAATAATTAAAAATAATCAAATAATTAAAAACAATCAAATAATTACAAATAATTGAATAATTAAAAACAATCAAATAATTAAAAATAATCAAACAACTAAAAATAATTAAATAATTAAAAAAATTATTTGATTATTTCTAATTATTTGATTATTTTTCTAATGGCTATTAATCATGATTATTTTTGATAATTTTTATTTATAATTAATTATTAATTGCTGGGTTATGTAAGAAAATTAAAATAATCATTAAAATTAAAAAATCCTAAAAAATTAATGATTAATAATCTTAATGGAAATTTAATAGCTCTGGTTTATTATTGGTAATTTTTCTTTTGAATTATATATGTAGCTCTGTTTCACGAACACCAACATTTATGTTCTACATTTTACCGACCAAACGCTAAATAGATAACCCAAACAACGAGCTTAAAAAAGAACTGTACCGCTACATGAAAAATATCAAAGTAAATAATTAGAGTAATAAAAAGATTATTCAAACAAAGTCTCGCACAAAAGTTTCCTCAGAAATTGTATTTCTTTTGAAATTTATTCAATTTGAATGCACGTGTAAATTTTCATTTACAAGCAAAAATACACTTTATTAACTACGAATATTTCCCACAAGCGGCTTCGAAGCTCATCAACGATTCTGGGAAAGAATTAAATCATTTCATGCAAAAAAGAAAAATTAACATCAAAAGCGAAGGTCACAATTTAAAGCATACATCATTGCAGGTAGATACGTTTATGAAATCACTTTCGAAAATTTTCTTTTCACTTAAAATGAATTGCTTTGTAGCATTTTCATTTAATACCAGAGTAAATGCCTCTAAACAATTATCTATGGTTTGTAATCCGCATTTAACCATACAAGAATCAGAGATGGTAGACTGCGCGCGCTTTGTTTGTGCACTAATTTTCGGCTCTATTCAGCTCAAACACACAGCATTTCAATATTGGCGTTATTGCTGTCATTATCAGGTACAGCTTCAGTATTCATAATGTCGACGACGTTCATTCAACTTGTTTTCATTGCTGTCACTCATACGCCATGTACACCACCAGCTACGGCTACGGGCTTCACAGCTTCAGCTTGAGCTTCTTTTGACTCCCAGGACGGGTGTGTAAGTGCGCGAATGTATGGGTATTAAAATAGCTTAATTATATATGTGCGTGTGCGATTTCTCTTTTTTGTTTTTTTTTTCTTTCTTCAATAGCTGTTTTAGTCATAAATAATGAAAAGTAGAAAAAAACACAATCCTTATGCTCTTATTGTGTGGAATCTATGTATGTATGTCACATTATATTTGATTTGATTTATAACATTTGTTTTCTGTCTCCTGTCATTCGTCATTGCTTTCAAAAGATTGGCAGTTTACAGAAATCGCATGGATGACAACTTTTTAGTTGTTGTTGAAACTTAAGCTTTGTATTGCTGGCATTTCTATTGCTTTTATTCGCTGGAGATTTCTTATTGTTTTACTTGTACACATTATACCTGCAAGGAAAGTTATTGTGTAAGTGCGAACAAGACTAGTACCAGTTCGCTTTACAGCTCAACTTGATTTTAACATGGGGATGTGCTTCGAACTTTCAATTGCCAGGCTATGCAGCAGCGCCAACTAGTAGAAATACAAGTTGCGTCATACCAGTTGGCTGGGTAGTTTGCTTTTACATGACCAGTTAAAGAACAAAATTTGTTAATTTGCTCGTGCTCCCACAACAGTCACAATGGCCGACAGGCAGCAGCGTTGGCGTGAATTCGAGATATCCGCAGTTAATTTTTAACTTATTTTTTGATAAACTTCTTTTCATTGTAATTGTTTTAATTTCATTGTTTATCAGAAACAAAATATGTTTTTGTCTTGTTCAAATTTTTATTTGGATTTCTTAATTTGATTTTTTTATTCAATTTATATTCATTAGTTTATAATCATATTTTTTAAAAGGAAATAGTTCACATTAACGTCCACCAAAAATGTCGACTTTTGATTGCCCCTTTCTCTTTCCGTGGTTGATTGTAAAATAAAGGCAAACCGGTTAGAAAATTTTGTGTTCGTTTCTTAAAATGTCGCACTCTAGCAAGGCAAAAAAGGCACATTCTTTGCTCTTTGAAGCTTTGTCAGGGGAGATTGTTGCCCTGAAAATTAGATGGTTGCTTAAAACGAAAATATTATGAAATGCGTGAGCTAGACAAGGATAAGTAGGCAAAAACTTGCACTTTTACGAGGTTGAGTGCAACATCAATAATATTTTGCACCATGGGAGGGCAACGAAATCACCGTTAGATTCATTTTATTCTGACTTACATATTTTTCAATTTATTTCAATTTGAAGCATTAGTACAAAAAGATCTACATACATTTTTTTTAGTGCAACAGGGAGGTATAACAATTAAAAATTATGGATTGAACATTACAATAGAGATATTAAATAAATCTAAAAAGAAGAGAAAACAAACATAAGGACCGGTATAATTATTACATAGCCTCGTAGGTTAGCACAGAACTTAGATTATTGTAGATGGGTCATCAAATTTTAGAAAAGTAGTTATATATAACATTTTTGTAGTTGCTTTTGTTGATTTTGCTCCTAACAGTGACAGGAATTGAATTCCACACTCTTATAGCATTGACGAAGAACAGTCTAGTAGAGTTCCCTTAGTTGTAGAAAGGTACAGTTAAATCATAAGAGTGTTCGGACCTAAGAAATATTAGTTTCTCATATAAGTAAAGCGGAGTCTTTGTACATAACAGCCTGAAGAGAACGATGAAATTTCTGGCTTTTAAATAATCAGTTATCTCGCAACCCAATAAACTACATCTCCAAACAGATATATGGTAAAATTTTCGTATTCCATAAACGTAACGCGTAATATGATTGAACAAGGTATCAATTTTATGAGATAACCTGGAGTCAAGCTTGCTATAAACCACCCCAGAGTAAGCGATGATGGGCAAAGCTAATTGACGAGCAAGTTTTCGTCTAATGGGCATAGGAGTTAATGATGCAGATTGGCTAAGATTTCTTAGGGTGCAATATATCTTGCTCGCACCGGAAATAATATGGTCAGTACAGCTAAGGTTACTATTTATAACAAAGCCTAAATTAGTTATTTTGTCCACCAACTTTAAAGATAGATAGATAGTGAGGTTAATGCACTGCGACCAGTAGGTCTATTGTGCCCTTTAAAGGATTATTATCTAGGAAAAAAGATGGAATGCTGTTAATATTAATTTTTTTTTACACACATATTAATTTTTTTTTTAGAGGGTTGAGACAAAGGCCGTTATTCGTAGCCCATCGTGCAATGGAGCATAAGTCATTGTTCAAATTAGAACTGACGCTGACCACATTCTTAATTGGTCCGGATAAATATATCTGGATGTCATCAGCATACGCGTGTATGCTCACGTATCGACAGATTGAAAAAATATCATTTATAAAGGCACTAAACAAAAGAGGACCTAAAATAGAGCTCTTGCTAATCGACTAGTCGACTAATCGGTTAATCGATTAGCAAAAGTTGTTTCAAAAAATAGTCAACTCCACCTAATCGACTAACTGTTTCTTTTCCACTTTTTCAACTAACCGCTCACAAACAACTAGTCGACTAATCGTCATTTTTGATTTTTCGACTAGTTGTTTTATATTAACAAATATATTTTTATGTATGCACATTAGGGTGGTCCTTAACATGAACTTTGATGTCTCACCCCCTCAATCGGTAATACCACGGTCAAAGGTATCACATATCAATTTTAGTCCTGATTGGAGACGAATAAGGCGTGTCGCACAGGGGTCAAAGTTTAGATTCCACTATGGAGACTCAAAAAATTTAAATACATTTTTTTTCATCTAATACCCAAAATCGATACTACTGTGGGCGAAGATAATACATATAAATTTTCACCCGATCGGAGACCGTTTAGGGGTGTCGCACAGGGGTCGAACTTCAGATTCCTCTATGAACACTATTAGCAATGAATCTGAACTTAGAACCCTGTGCGACACGCCTTAACCGACTCCAATCAGGACCAAAACTTATGTGTGCTATCTGTGCCTACAGTAGTATCGATTTTGGGTATTAGATGAAAAAAAAAAATTAATCTTATTTTTTGAGTCTCCATAGAGGAATCTGAACTTTGACCCCTGCGCGACAGACCTAAACGGTCTCCGATCGGGACCAAAATTTATGTGTGATATCTTTGACTATATTAGCATCCATTTAGTGGTTGAGGTTTAGGAAATCTGATGTAAAAATGTGCTTCATACATTTAAGGACCACCCTAATGTACATATGTATGAATGTGATGGAGTCTTATGCTTATTGACAAAACTCGATTTCAAATTAATAAATTTTGCAATGAAATTGAGAAAAGAAATTAAAAATGCAGATGCGCACAGAAAATAGAGAACATTCTTTTGTTGCATTTAAAGAAATGTATTGCTTTGCTCGCATGGAACTTTATAGGCGGGCTCAATTACATGCATGTAATCATGGAATCCAGAAGTCGAAACCAAAGAAATTGGCAATAAATTTGTTGCAATCAGCTTTGCAATTCTCTGACGCTCATTGGAGATGGACTCACCATCTTCAATTTTCCTCATCCGCTTGACGATGACGTTGAATTGTTAAACGCCATTTCTTGTCCACATATCAGGCACTTAACTTCCTTAACATTTTCCGATCTGTCAAAAAATTCCACATCCAACTGCGCTTGCGTGAAAGGCAGAATTTTAATTTGTTTTTAAAAGAAAAAATTTTTTTGTGAGCAATTGTCACTATTGGAATAATTTCGGTTAGCGATTTTCAGACTACTCGGTGGCGAGCGGTTAGTCGAAAATTAACGGTTAGTTGATTTCAGACGGTTAATCGAATACTTGTTGCTCGACTATTCGACTAATCGAATAGCCGGATAGTCGATTTTCAACAAGAGCTCTAACCTAAAATGGATCCCTGGAGAATTTAAAAACCCTCAAAATGCCATAACTGACAGAATGGGTGATTGGAAATGAGAATTAGTAAAATGTGAAAGCAAAAAAGGCATACACAAAGAAAAACACGCTAGAAAATGAGCTACACATTGCTTACAGTAATTTTGCAAACACAAAGCGTTCTGTCCTACGATGCGCCAAGAAACCGCAGCCTGGTGAAGTGGGAGTAAAGAGGAGGTGCAAGCAATTTAAAAATTGCAATCATCAACACTCAAATCACGCATTTTTCACACTTTTCATGTACGGATTTAAGTGTGAGTCTACAAGTGTGTGTATATGTGTATGCATAAATGTCATTATTGCTGTTTTTTTTTTGCTGCCGTAATGTGTGGGAAAATTCTGTCTCGTTTACTTAATGAGCACAATAATGATGCTACTACTGCCGCTGCTGCAATGCTGGTGCCTCCGATGTTGGCGCTGCAGTTAACCACCAAGCAATGCAATTGGATGGAATTTAATTAACTTGACATGTTGATTTCCTGACGGTAAATTCACACTCTCGTTCTCTGTTGATTACTTTATTGCAGTAGTATTGCTTCGCATATATGTAGTCATGTGAAAAATAATAGGGACACGACATTTTGACCAGTTGTGGTTATTTTTCTTTTGCTTGTTTAATGTTTATAATTTTTTATAAAAATATACCGCTCATTATCTAACAACAGCCATATAAATCCAAATTTCCAACTTTGTAGAAAAATTACAAAAATTCGACAAAATTTTATAACAGCAACAATTCATAGCCCATTATATTCTAGCTTAATAAAATGCAAGTTTCAAGAGGCTAAGAATTCGCGTTGATTTTTGATAATTTTTTTTTGCTGACGGTGTCACGCATTTTCTTCCATACAAAGTATTTTCTGTTCGACAAGTTTTTTTTGTATGAATGAAAACAATAACACCGACCGCAAAAAAAATTATCAAAAAACAATGCCAATTCCTAGCCCCTTGAAACTTGCACTTAAATGGGCTATTAGTTAATAATAATAATAATAGATTGGTGCTTACACATATGTTAGTGTGTAAAAATTAAAAGTTTGAGAAACTTTTTCATGGCAAAGTACTCTCGGAGGGGTTTGCCATTGCCTGCCGAGTGGCGACCGTTGTTAAGAAAAAACCTTTTTCAAAATTTTTTGCCGATGTTGCTTTGACCAGGGCTTGAACCCAGGCCTGCGGAGTGGAAGCGCGCACTGCTTACCACTACACCACAGCGGCCACTATTAGTTATTTTTCAAAAATTCTTAATAAAAAGTTTGTTGTTGTAAAATGTTGTCGAATTTTTGTAATTTTGAGCTGTATTTTATTTTATTATTATTTTATTTTAGACATTATACAAACAAAACTGTTCAAAATGTCGTGTCCTTATTATTTTGCACATTACTGTATGTATGTATGCAGGCATATATGAATATTCCCATGCTTCTAAGTGTATTTGTATGCGTACATTTGTATGTATCTGCAAATTATGGTGAGCCGCTGATTGCTGATGCTTGCTTGTCCAGCTAGCCAGACAGCCTGGCAGCCAGGCAACTGGGTAGCTGCTATGTTGGCATATGGGCGAACCGCGTAAGCAACAAACACAATCGAATACAAAACATTAGCTATCTTTCACTTTACATTTTCTTTAATGCAAGGCGACGGATGGCAACAGTTTCAAGTATAGCGCAGCTTGCATGCTTGCCAAGTGTTGATAAACGAACACATGTGACACAACAACAAATATAAACGTTGTGTGAATGAGTGTGATTAGCGCCTTGCTTTTCATTTCAAATTTCCTACACTTCACAGCTACGCTTGCACAACTTAATTGAGGCAGAGACATTGTCATCCGCTATCTATTCGCACTTGCAATTATAGATGGTGTGAATGTATTTGCGCATATACATATATACATACATATGTATGTGTGTACATATATACTTAACATGAATACATCCAGTAATAGTATTAAAGGTAGAAAAGTTTTTATGTTCCACATAACAGCGGTATGCCATGGCGTATACGTAGTACTTATGGCTGATTGGATTTTTCGCAAATTTTTTATAACTATGTACATATATGTATGTAGGTACATACTTATTGGTTTGCAACTGTACGTTTAACAGGCCTATTGTGCACGTTATCATTTCTTGTAATAGGTGTTTTGGTAACCTTTTAATTCATGCAGCAATGAAGTCTTGTCGAAATTCTGGTGTAGCATACTTCACGGGGCAATATTGTTACCTGCTTATGAGATGGTAATAAAATTTAATGGTTACAAGAGTGCGCAGAATGCGAAAAGGGTTTAAAAATTAACAGCAACTGTATTTACCGGTAACAAAATTTTTGTTATCAACACACCCGTAAATATCGATTCATGACGAATGATCTGTGTATAATGAAGAAATGGTCATAAAAATATAACGTTTTTATGTAAATAGTGCTTTTATTAATTTACGGTCAAATATGCACACTTATGTAAAAAACACAACCAAAAGGGCAGTACCAGGTTGAACGACCTTTGCTCGGAGTGCATATAAATATTTTTCAATGTAATATTGGTAATGGAATTTATTATTTAACATTACAATATGCATATGTAAATACATACACATGTATACATTAGAGTGGTCCAGGAAATCCTTTTTTTTTATATTATTAGTGCTCACGGAAATTTGTGTTCCTTTTGCTAAAAAATAAAAGTACATAACTTGGAAAAAAATAAATAAAATTTAGAGGCCGCTCACGTCCATTTTTATTTTGCTTAAAATTACTCGTCCTTCAATCCGTGCGCACGCGAAATTCCTCTGAAAATTTAATTTTTGTAAGATCTTATAATAAGCTTTCGAGGCCGCTGAATACACTAAAACATTTTTTCCATCCGGCTCTTACCTTTTTAGATAATACGAACAAATAATAAAAAAAAACGAGAAAAAACCCTGAAATTGCACTTTAAAAGTTGATTATTTCTTAAGCGTAAGCGACTTTTTACTAAAATGAATGATAAAATAATTGAAATAAATGAAAATAAAATACGAAAAAAAGTTAAATTTAATTAAATAAAATAAAAAAATAAATAAATAAAAAAAAATGAAATAAATGAATGAATTTCATCCACTAACTGTACTTACTTGGGTTTTAAGCAAAATTTCGGCATTTTTACTTACATATACATTTAAGCTTTCTTTCGAGCTAAAGGGTTGTTATAAAAAAATACTTCGAAAAAAATGATTTCACAAAATCTTGGTTAACTTGCCAAATAGTCACTTTACAAACCTAAATATTATATTGTAATAAATTTCACTGAATGATCAGCTAACCAAGCCCAACCAGAACGGCTGTATTGGCATTTTAGGCTTTAGCAGATCCAATTGGGCAGGAAATCTTGTATACGGAAAAAAAACTTAAAATTTCTCCATGCAAATACATACATATGAAAAGATGTGTCTCTTTGACACAGTCTCTGGACTTTTTTGTGAGGAGGTGTAAATCAAAGTTGTGGAACTCTGTTTACTTTTTATTCCAAATAATTTAAATGCACCTTATCCAGTGTATTTTCGTTATTTGATTTTTAATTACAAATAAACGTATTGTGTATATGTGTGTATCAACAATATGTTTTTATTAACTATTTCGTCTTCGATATTTCCGATATATTCAATATCGATATTATTTTAGTAGATACATCGGTTTCGGATATCGTGAATTTAGAATATCGCCATACCGATATATCGGATTTTCGTTGTCGATACGCATCCCTACTAACAAGGAATATTTAAGCACAACCCCTAATTTGCATGTTTACTTTTTGGTTTTTCCAACTCCATTTAATACAACAATAAACAAAAATTTGTTTCTCTTTTACGCGTTAGTTAATTTTTTTTTTGTGTTTACGTCATCCTCTTAGTTTACTTATAGAGTCTTTACGAACCAAGTCATAAGAAAAAATATTAAAAATGTGGTCTATCAATTATGGCACAGTGTTCTTTCTTTCTTAAAAAAAAGAAAGCAAAAGAAAAACTTTCTGCTATCAAAAATTATAAAAAAAGAGCAGTTTTTATGGAAGTAGAGGTAGAGAAGTTTGAGTTTTTATATTGCTCGTTAAGACTCTTCAGCCCTATTGAGGATTTTTTGAATCCATCACAAAAGCTACAACTAGAATTCTATCCTAAACAAACACTTTCCGTTTTACAAACTTTTTTTATTATCGAATTTACGACCACAATAAAATGTGAGTCGAAAGAATAAAGTTCATCTTCATCAATCGTTTTTATTTTAATATGACGCTGCTCTTACATACATACATATGTATGCAAACACAGTTTTTACGTACATAATAATAATCATAAGCAAAAATCACAGCAGTTTTCATTTTTCTCGCATGTTCTACACGACATAAAAACTTCTTACGAGCGCATAAAATACAATAAACAGCATAAAAGTAAAGTTAACAAATGATTAACTATGCCAATATAGTTCACATAATATTTTGCGGGCTTAGAGTATAAACTCGTGAAAATAAATCATTAAATAGAACGGCGGCGTCAGTAAACTATGCGGCAAGGATATGACTTTAATGGTAAAATCCGGAAGCATCGCGAATTAATTAAACTTGCCGTTGAACAAGTTGCGGTGAACTCACCAGCAAATGGGCGTTGGTCAGCAAATGGATGATAGGAAAGAAAGCGCAGGAGGTGTGAGGATAAGAGAGTTCAACGACCATAATGTGGTTGCGTAGGATAGTGTAAGTACTTTGGGTTTTAATGACATATAAGGCAGACAGACAGACGTACATACATATTTACATAAACTGTATATGCACGCGTTGGAAGTATCGGCGGCAAATAAGTGCTATGTACATTAGGGTGGTCCTTAAAAAAAATTTTAAGTCTCACCCCCTCAATCGGCCTCAATCTCAATACCACGGTTAAAGATATCACATATAAATTTTAGTCCCGATTGGAGACGGTTAAGGCGTGTCGCCCAGTGGACAAATTTCAGATTCCACTATGAAGAAAAATGTATGTAAATTAATTTTTTTCATGCTTTTCAAAAACACTTCATATGAGGGGGTGTACGGCGAACTTTTTTTTCGATACGGTCTAATATACATGTGCATGTACGTACAACGTATGTAGGTGTGTTGATGTGTATATTGAGAAATAGAGAAAATATAAACATCTCGATAAATTTTTAAACCGAAATCCATATATTTTTTTTAATTATATCGACTTTTTTTTTTATAAGAAGTTAAATATTACGCAATTCCTGTCGATTTAGCTATTTCCAATTATTGACATCGATAATGATAGTTAATAACACAAAATTTAAGAGTCCGTTAAATGGGTGTCTATTTTTATGATCACATTTAATTTTTTAGATCATAAAAGGTTTAAATCGGTCATAAAAACGCCGTGTTCATCATAACGGGTAAAAATGATCGAATAATAACAAATTAAAATCACAAGATGATTAAATTTAACCGAAAAATAAAAATCCAAATTAAACGATTGTTCTTGATCGAAAAAATAAAAAATAACGATTTTGCAATGATCTAAAAATAAAAATCTTGATATTTAACAGTTATTTTCGGTAACTGCAAAATTTTTAGAAAGGGATATCGAAAATTACCAAATGCATAAATAGATAGCGGCATCGAATACGATAAGCATAAGATAGATCAATATCAAGAGATACAAATACTGCGAAGAATCTTTGAACCATATCGTTGAATATAGCATTAAATATTTCGAATATTATATCGATGACCTCATCGCTAATTACACTAGTCGACAAATTTTGACGTAATTGCGTTAACCTAAGAAAAAAATGTTTTCGAAGCTAATTTTGGGTCGCTGAACACGAAAACACAATCCATTCTTTTTTTCAAAGAAGCGTTTTCGAGATTTTTTCGAAAAACGTGTTTTTTGGTACCTTTCGTAGTTATTTGTTAATATCCTTTGAAAAAATCATATAATCGAAAAGAGCAACATACCGTTCGAAAGGTATTGATACGCCCTTTGCAAAAAGTGGAATTTTCATTCATTTTTGAAAATTACACATCTTTAGATGCTTATTTTTATTTACAAAAATTGTTTTTTAATTTTTTTTTTTCCAATTTGAGTAAAAGATAAATCATTGTAGTAAATTCTGAGTCTAAGATGATCCAAATCGCATAAGAAATGTAGATGTTATGG